>JANZXR010372537.1:0-18875 GCA_027575705.1 Erythroxylum echinodendron
TGACCCACGAGCTTTAAGCTCACCCCCTCCAAATTCTGTCCCATTCAGGTGAAGAATAAGAAAGTGAGTAAGTAAAGAGACAGGGCAGCACCCCAGTCTGCATGTTTCCTTTTGTATTCTTAAGTTAGATTTTGAGAACTTAAGGCTTTAGTCACCTTTCAAGTGTTATTGGTTTAAGTGTACTGATGTATTACAACTTATAAGGTTATTAAAGCTTTGTAAAACAAATTTTCTTTTGAGGATGAATGAAATATATGTACGATTTTGCGCATGATTATGATCTCTGCTAAGTTTTACATTTGGGTGATTTTGACCTGAGATTTGAATGAATGAGAGCGGTTGAGAAGGTTGATGGTTAAATTAGATAAGGTAGATGCAAAGGAAAAATACAGAGGAAGAATGTCATCAGAGACGATATTCTTCCTCTGTATTTTTCCTTTGCATCTCTGATGACGTCACAACACAAAGGCAAGGGAAATTTAGAAGGAGAAGTATCGTTTGTGCTGATGTCAGAACATAGAGGAAAAGATGAATGAAGAGTATAAGTATTGTCTGTGCTGACGTCAGAACACAGAGGCAAGGAGGAATAAAGAGTAGAAGTATCATCTGTGTTGACTTCAGAACACAAAGGCAAGGAGGAATAAAGAGTAGAAGCATCATCTGTGCTGACATCAGAACACAGAGGCAAGGATGAATAGTGAGTAGAAGTATTGTCTGTGATGACGTTAGAACACAGGGGACACGTCATCATATAGAAGATAGAACACAGAGGATAGACCACAGACGATAAGGGGTCAACACAGAAAATAAAATTCAACTACAGAAGATAGAACACAGACCATAGGCCAACCACAGAGGATAATGAGAAGGAGTTAAGAAGTTATATTAGGTGAAGTTATCATCTATGTTACTGTACACGGACTTCATCTGTGTTACTGTTCACGGACTTCATCTGTGTTACTGTTCACAGTTTATCTTCTTCCCTATTTTCGACCCTTCAGAAGATACAATTGGTCTTTGAGGTCTTCATAAAAGTTGTAGCTCTTGAATTCCTCTTTCAAATTATCCAAAGAAACCCTAAATTGGATGCCTATAGAAAAAGTTATGCCTATAGTCCCGAATCAGGTACATGTGTAAAATGGGGGACTCACCAACTCTATTCCTTGAGGTATTCGAGTTGAAATGGAGCTTTGGACAAGTCGACTATTTAGCTACAAGTCGACTATTAACAATCAGACCTGTCAGTTGGATAAATGGATCAGTCGACTATTCGAAGAGCGAAGCCAAGCTTAGAAAGGGGAGTTTTGAATGTAAGCATAGTTAATGAATTATGTTATCCGAATGCGATCGCCGGGCTCTAGAAATGGGGTCTGACATGATTAGTCAATATGCAACATCTTTAGAATAGTTGTAACTAGTGGTAGACAAAAGCTAGTGAGATTTTGAGCCTTATTAGACTGACACATCCATATCAGTCTCATTGTTGTTTGTTTATGTGTTACATTCTTGACATGTACATCCTAACTTTCCTTTGATTTTCTATTCAAGACCATATTTTTATAACATGCATTAGCATGAAAATGATATAGGCCTTCTTTGTTTTTACAAGCTATATTAGTCAAATAGCCTACCCATTAATATCAATTTTCCCTTTTAAGCCCCTTTTGAACTTTATTAGCATTTCTTTTTATGCTAACCACATTAAATGCTTTAAATTGAACCAAATGTCTTACCTAGGCCTTAAAACTGGTGGAACATTTGCTAATTTTTGATAACTGTGGATTTACAAAGATATAAGTGTGTGGGTGTGCATAATTGTGGGATGGTTATTATTGTTGGGGTGCCATTTTACATTTTACCAATGAAATTCCCATGTTGATGTAGCTTGTTTAAATTTTATTATATAAAAAAAGAATGTTTAGATAAAATTATCTAGGAGGAAATGCAATTATTTTGCAAAGATATTCATGATTAGTGTCTCCTACTAAAGTTGTATTAAATAGATTATTTGAGTATGTTGCTTATGAGGTAGATCTTATTTTAGAAGGATTACTCTTTATAGTTGCAATGTATTGTTATCATTGATCTTTATGAGTGATTCCTTCTAACTGGTTATTCTTCATATGGCTTACAATGTGAGAGCTTGAATTTGAGCTATTAAACATAGTTGTTGCATTCATCATAGCTGATGGTATCCAGTTTTGAATGACGATTAGCTTTTGCACTTGATGTTGCATTGAGTAATACTTTTTCTTCACTAGCTTTGATGACTTTTATTCTACATTACCTAAATACATCTCACCCTACATTTTCCCACATTACAAACTTAGAAAGGTCCTTTGATTCATGATTATGCATGCCAATTTTGGTGGCGGAGAAATAAAATGATATACAAAGTTGTGGAATGTCTTAATCATGAATGGTGTTTGAATGTACCCATAAATTTACCATATCTATACACATTTTTTCAAGTCTACCTCTAGATTACTCAGTCTTAAAAGGTGATGAATGTTGATTGATCATGAGTCAAAGCGTTGAATGTTAAGTTCTTGCTACAGTTTTGGAAGTTATTCATCTTTGCTTACAACTATTTATTTTTGGGAAATATGGAATATGAGTAAGTGTTTTGATTTATAACTTTGATTTTGATGATTTGCCCAAGGAAGGTTCAAAGCTAAGTGTGGGGAAACTTAATATATGCTTAATTATTGATACATTTAATTCTTAACACTTGGTGAATAATTCTTTCAAATGCTTAAGATATTCACTTTAGTTTATGTTTGGTTTTAGGTACAATGTGGAAGCATAATAGCTAAAGTGAGTTAAAAGCACACTCTTTAAGCCATCTTATGATTCACGCTTAATTTTCTTCATGGAATGAGAAGGAGAATGATTAGAGTAAGAGAAGTCAAGATAATGCCAAGGAAGATAATAGTATATGATGAAAACATCAAGGTAAAGAATGCAGAAAAGTGGCTCATGTCCATGCATAAATTGTCATAGCCGTGAGATATCTTTTGCGACCATGACAATTGTGTCATAGGCATGAGGCTCATCTAAAGCCTATGACTTAACTTGCTAATAAGTGCAAAATATTACATCTTTTATCCTCTTAAACTTAGTCCGTATAATTATTTTTATTACACATTTGGGCATGTTTATTCATATTTTATTAGTTAAAATACAAAATTATTTATTCTAAATTTACTATAAAAATTGCCTAAGTTGACCTATTTTTTTAAAGCTTAATGAACTGATGTAATTGTGTTAATTATGTGGATATGATTAAAACTCCAGCAGTCCACAATCAAGCACCACATGCATTAAACCGACAGTCCATGCAGTAGCATAAGGAGGAAACCAACAGCTGTTAGAGTAGTGCTCTAAAGGCAATCACCTTTAGCACTTAGAGTAGTGCTCTAAAGGCAATCACCTTTAGCACTTTTGTACTAACTTTATTTTGATTAATAAAGCGAAAGACATTTTTCATTAATTTGATATTCATTTATATATGAATTGATATTGATCTTAAATTGAATTAATGAGGTCCATAATACAAAATATAGCATGAAGGAAATCATGATGAGATCTTGATAATGAGATTCCTATCATGTGCAATTATGTTAGTATATAAATAATCCCTAGTTATAGGATTAATAATAAGGGTCACACGCATAAAAGATTGGTTAAAAAACATAGTGTATATGACTATTTTTAAGTAGGCCACAATCGTGGTTGAAGGTGAGGATAGTTTTTAAGTAAGCCACGATCGTGGCTCAACCGAAGCCTCGACCATTGAGAGCCACGATCGCGACCGAAGCCTCGACAGTTGATACATAAGTGAGTTCTTCACTTATGAACAAGAGCTTTTACCATTTCTAACTCACTCAAGTGAGAGAGAAAGGGCTCTAGAAGAGCTCTAGAGCGAGAAAGAGAGAGAAGAGTTCTTGGGTTATCTTTATGCAATTTATGTAATTGTTGTATAAATCTATATGCATGCAAGGTAATCTTGATCTATCTCCCATTTGAACATTTACTTAAACTCATTAAGTATGGTGTTCGATCACCCTCACACATTGTTTCTTTTTGATATTTCTTATTCTTGGGTGATTAACGAAGCGCTTGGTATTTCCAACAACCCAAACAAGGAGAAGAAACAAGAAAGGGGGAGAAACAAAAAGTAAAAAGTTCTATATTTCATGTTCTTTTACATATCCATACATGCATGTGTGATTCTGGCTTTTGCAGGTTGTCATAGGGTCGGAATTTATATTCCGACACTTCCGCTGCATTCTCATACATATGATGCATGCATCTATGGCAAACCCAACATTGGTATCTGATCGGCGTATCGTAACACTAGTCAAAATAAAATAACTAGACTATTATTGTAACAGTAGTGAGTCTAGGTCGATTCTATAGGGAGTGTTCGATTAGCTTATAAAATGAAATTAATAGGTGTTCAGGAAAAATAGGAGGTTTGGATTTTTGAAAGAAGAAAATAAAATGAAACTAAATAATAAAAAAATTAAAGAAAATATACTAAAATGGCAAAATTGGGGAATTCGTTAGGGATCCGGCTCTTTGAATCAATCTTGGCCCACACCCTAATTAAACATATTTCATTGATTTGTTTTTCTCAAACCTCTCCTAGAAACTATTAATTGTGGGTTAATAATTAACCCAAGTTTTTCCTTAGGTTTTGTTTAATCAAGATACAATCATTGATTAAACCTAACCACCAATAACGTAAGATATGATCTCTAGATTTACTTAAGTAGTAGCATTAGAAATTAGGAAAACTGATTAATCAAGGTAACAACCACATACAATGCGTCATTTAACCTAGGTCATGTCATCCCTAATGATTACGAATCATTAGTCGCTACATATAAATTTCAACATAACAATTATGAATTATATCGAAATTCTAGCAATGGGTATGCAATCAAATGATTCAATGAACACATTAAAATATCCTTTCATAATTCCAATGGGTTCATACACAAATAACTGAACAATAACGAAAATTTGATTATCCATACACAAAACCCAAATCAATTAACATAAGATAACACAATTAATTTCTAATGAGAGAAAGAAATAATAAAAACAATAACAAAAATACTTAACTCGGGTCGTCAACGTCGATATTACCTCCGAACCAGTGTCGGGACGTTTAGCCTTCCATGGATTTCCCAACAAAATACTTCAGCCCCCACACTTATAACGCTACTGAAATCTTTAGCTACTCTTCACTCACAGCAAACTTCTGCTACTCACTACTATTCATCGATTTGACAATTTAATGTAATGAGGTTTTGGTCTACGTTAACTATTCACTCCTCTCTTCTTTACCTATAGCTCTCTTCTACTTTCTCCAATGCCAGCCTAGTCACAATTCTTCTTCTTTCAAGCTAAGGCGCCTACTCCTCTCTCTTTCCTAGCCACACCAAGCGGTAACCTCCCATTTCTTCACTGTAACTGATGGGAGGAATAAGATTGGTAATTCGACCCTCTTGTTCATGCCTTCTCTTAACCCTTCTGCCTTTTTAAAACACTAGCATTCATGCTTGTTAAAATCCTAGCATTTAACGCTAGCATTTTACACTAGCTTTCAACGCTAGTGTTAATGTTAGCTCAACGCTAATGTTTTACACTAGCTTTCAACTGCTTTATCCTTTATGTTTTATTCATTTTGTAGTGTCATTTTGCTTCTTGTTTTTTCCATCTGTCCATCTTCATTAACTTGTTAAACATTTGTGCTCCAGTTTGCTTTAGAATCTTGTCTTTTTTGTCTCAAATATATATCAAGATATCCAACTTAGAAGTCAACACAAATTTAACACAAATTAAACATTTTACCTTCACAATATGATTGAAATCACATGGAAGTACATAAGAAAATATAAGATAATTCAATCCTATCAAATACCCCCACACTTGAACTATTGCTTGTCCTCAAGCAATTTAAACATAACTAAAATATTCTATCAATTTGTTTTCAAAGAAAATCAAGTATATGCAATCCTTCAGATATCGGCAACTCAAGTATCAAGCCACTACATATATCATAATTTTTTCATCAATGCACATAAACAAAGTCAAATGAAGACACCATTGATCAAAGGTATGCATAAAATTAAGCTAAACTTTTCTCATGGTGTTCACTCATATCACTCAAGTATGTGATGGGCTGGTGTTTCACTCAAGAATCTCTCTAAGAGACTACATTACCATAGGCTTGCAAATACACTAATTTTCCTCTACATAGAATACATGCTATCATAGATCAAAGGGCTTTTACTTGGGTTGTAATGGGGTTTGGGTTAAGGTAAGGTAAAAAGGTCTAGGGGTTACTCACAAGCATTCACAAAGTACTAAGTAAAAGGGACAACCAACTGCAAATTCTGAGATAAACATATGAATACAATAGACTACAACTACTCATTACTAACTAATGTTACTATGTTTTATTCCTTTTCTTTTTTTCTCTTTTCTTTATTTGTTCTTTTTTTTGTTTACTTGAATAAAACTACAAGCAATAGGAAACAATAGTAACTTATATCAACAAAACATTAGTAAAAGTATCTCTAAAAATATCTTAAAATACAATACAAAACAAAAGTCCCTAAATTATAGACATTAAATGCTTACTTAGTACTTCATTAAACTTGTGACAGGGTAAGGTTAGTGGATTTTTGGGTTTCAATGTAAGGTGATTAATTCATAAACAAACAAGGTTAAAGGCTTAAAGGTGTTTGTAATGGAAAAATGACATGGTGGGTTATTTAAGCTAAGGGTTCAAAACAAAGAAGGCCTTAATCATTTCCATAAACCATGCAACTAGTAGTTTTAAAATGGTTCGATATAAGTTTTGAAGGTAATCTTCCTAGAGGAGCCTCACACACAACAAAGAAACATAATGACTGTGAAATGGAGTCATATAGGCTCAAAACCTCATATGTTCTTACATGAAATTCCATCAAAATTTTATACATTACCTAATCACTCAAGTATCAAATTATTGACTGAGTTTATGCAACCAACTACTTCAATCAATCCACATGATTCACCTTCCTCTCAAGTTGCCTAATCCAAATTCATGCATACAACTCAATTTTAAGTCCAACTACTATGATAGAATTTCATGATTCAACTTTTATCATAATTCAAGTGCAAAAATTTTAAAAATGGCCCCACCCCCACACTTAAGTGGGACATTATCCCCAATGTCTTAAAATCAATAAAAACACAAAGGGAATTGAAACAAAAATACTCCCCTCGAGAGGCTATGTGAATCCTAAAAGCAAAGAAATAACAGCTTCCCTCTTGAAGAATAGCAACCCATCTTCCACCTACAACCAAAACACACAAAAAGCAAATAAACACTCAAAATGAACCAACCAATAAATATATACAAAAGAGAAAAACACAAACAAAAATAAAAGGATACGGATGGGGTGCCTCCCATCAAGCGCTTATTTTAGGTCACAAGCCTGACCCTTAGCATATGCACATCATCCATTGTCGAATGGATGCTTGAGCCCAACGAGAAGCACGCTCAAAATCCGTGAGGAGCCTAGAGTAACTTCCATCGAAGTAAGCTTCTTATCAGCACGATGCCTCGAGGCTTTTGAGGAGTGGAACTTCATCATTTCACCATCATACTCTAATGTCCACTTGTCTTTTTGGGTATCACCCTTCTCACACTAGGATGATCTTCATAAAAGTATCGTAACTGGGTGTGGAGACTCGACATCCTAGTTGCCACCTTTGATCTTCAACTCGCTCACCCACAGCTCTCCTAAAAATTGCATTTCTTACGGCTCTTCCTCTTTCTTTAGATTCTTGATCTCTACTGAGTCCTCACTCTTTCCAAATAATTCGAGCGACTCTTCGCCTTTTTCTTTTTCGTTTAATTCTTCCAACCTGATAGGTAAAGGTAAAGGGTTAGTCTCTAATATAATTACGGACTTAGTACTTACCTCCGAGCTAAATGATATAGCTTTTTCTGCTTCGACCTCCTCCTCTACTTCTTTTACACAAGCAATTCTTTGAGGGTTGACCTCAAAATTCTCAAGCTCCTCATCACTTTGTAAAGTTTCTGCATAAATGTCCATTGGGTACACTTTAGGTTGATACGAATGCTCTTCTTAGCTTTGTGGCTCCTGATGACTGATATCTCCCCAATGAGGCATGCATCTTGTTGGAATAGCAGAGCATCCTCTCAGATTTGCTGTACATTTTGCTAAAACAACTGTTGCTTATTCTATTGGAACTACTGCATATCCTGTCAAATTTGAAGATTGTTAGCAACCAAAACATTAAGCATTTCTTTCAGAGACTTACCTGAGACGTGTTGGCTATCCGAATCTTGGGCGTTAGACCATGTAGTTTTTAGAAATTTACCTCCGTCATGCTGGAATTATGGAGTATTCTGCCATAATTGCAAAGTATTAGCATTCATTATATCAATCAACTCTTCCATAGATGGATTGGAGTTGTGATAGGAAGCTTCTGGTCTTTATGAGAATTGCCGTGTGTCCTGTAAACTATCATGGAAGTAATTCTGATGATCATCCAATCCATAACAAAAGTTAGGTTTATCAGTCTAACCATTGTTGTAAGAATAAGAATATGAATTATAAAAGAAATTACTTCCATCCATATTAATTTTTTTGATAAATCACAAAAACGAAACAGAATAAAGAAAATATCATGAAATAATCACAAAATAACTGAAAAGAAATCAATTATAAAAAAATATAAACAAAACAACAATTAAATCACAAGCAAAAATTAAAACATCGCACTCCCTGGCAACGACACCAAATTTGACCAGTTTGTCGTAACGCTAGTCAAAATAAAATAACTAGACTACTTCTGTAGCAGTGGTGAGTCTAGGTCGATCCCACAGAGAGTGTCCGGTTAACTTATGAAATAAAATTATGCGGGGGTTTGGATTTTTGAAATAAGAAAATAAAATGAAACTAACTAATAAAAAAAATTAAAGAAAATATACTAAAATTGGTCAAATTGGGGAATTCGGTAGGGATCCAGTTCTTTGGTTCAATCTCGGCTTATACCCTAATTAAACATATTTCATTGATTTGTTTTTCTCAAACCTCTCCTAAAAACTATTAATTGTGGGTTAATAATTAACCCGAGTTTGCCCTTAAGTTTTGTTTATTCAAGATACGATCGTTGATTAAACCAAACCACTAAATAACCTAGGATACAATCTCTAGATTTAATTAGGCAGTAGCATTAAGAATTGGAAAAACCAATTAATCAAGGAAGCAACCACATACAATGCGTCATTTAACCTAGATCATGTCATCCCTAATGATTACAAATCATTAGTCGCTACATATGAATTTCAACATAACAATTACAGATTATATCGAAATTCTAGCAATGGGTATGCAATCAAACGATTCAATGAATGCATTAAAATCATCCTTTCACAATTCCAACGGGTTCATACACAAATAAGCAAACAATAACGAAAATCTGATTATCCATACACAAAACGCAAATCAATTAACATAGGATAACACAATCAATTTCTAATGAGAGAAAGAAACAACAAAAATACTTAACCTAGGTCGTCGGCATCGATATTACCTCCAAATAGGTGTCAGGATGCTTAGCCTTCCATCGATTTCCTAAAAAAATACTTCAGCCCCCACACTTATAACCCTACCGGAATCTTTAGCTACTCTTCACTCACGGCAAGCTTCTTCTCCTCACTACTATTCTTTGATTTGACAATTTAATGTAATGAGGTTTTGGTCCACATTAACTATTTACTCCTCTCTTCTTTACCTGCAACTCTCTTCTTCTTTCAAGCCAAGTCATCTACTCCTTTCTCTTTCCTAGCCACACCAAGCCGCAACCTCCCATTTCTTCACTATAGCTGATGGGACAAATAAGATTGATAATTCCACCCTCTCGTTCATGCCTTCTCTTAAGCCTTTTGCCTTTCTAAAACGTTAGCATTCACGTCAAAGTTTAACGCTAACGTTTTACACTAGCTTTCAATGCTAACATAACGCTAGCTTTCAACTCCTTTGTCCTCTGCGTCTTATTCATTTTGTATTGTTGTTTTGCTTCTCTTTTTTTTTCCCAGCTGTCCATCTTCATTAACTTGTTAAACAATTGTGCTCCAATTTGTTTTAGAATCTTGTCTTTTTTTGTCTCAAATATATATCAAGATATCCAACCTAGAAGTCAACACAAATTCAACTCAAGTTAAGCATTTTATCTTGAAATAGGATTGAAATCACATGGAAGTACATAAGAAAATATAAGATAATTCAATCCTGTCAGTATTAGAGCAAGTTTATGCATATTAGATGATATATTGAACATGTGCAAAGTGTTTGCTGGGTTATGACTCATAAGCATGTTGATTTAGAATAATTCGTGTAAGTTGTAGAAAATTGTTTTTTTTCTAATTTTATTTCTAAAAAATGTTTATAAGATGTTATATCATGTTTACGTTAAAGGAAATTGCAATTTAATGTCATTTGCAATTTTATGTCGAATTAATATCCAGACTGTTCATATGTTGGTTTTTTAGGAATTTCTGGAAGACTGAACGCATATGCTGATTTTGAAAATTTCGTAATAATTCTAGAAACTTTTTTTTCTAATTTTCTTTCACAAAAATGTTTATAAGGTGTTATGTTATGTTTTGTCAAAGGAAAATGCAATTGAATGTCATTTTCTATTTTATTATGAATTTAGTTTCAGGCTGATGCATGTATGAAGTTCTGGGAAATTCGAGAAATCTGATGAACATGCATGCTTGTAAATTTCATATTAATTTTTATAAAAATTGTTTTATGAATTTTATGCATGCACTTGCAAGATGAGATGTTTCCACATGTATGAGATGCATGGAACTTGTTGGTAAAGTGATTATCTTATGCATGCATAATGTAAGGTTTGACTAGTATTAGAAGTAATATTAGAAATATCATACACATGTGAAGTGCTAGCTAATTCCTATTTATTAATAAATAATTCATAAGAATTAGGCTCTGGAATTTTTTATTAGACACATTTAGAATGTTTATAAGACTCTAGAATTTTTCCAGAATTAATTGAATTTGATTCAATTATTAAATCAAGTCAAAGTCAACATTGGTCAACTTTTTAAAAGCTGATGGAGTTAACTTAATAACTAATAATGTATGTATTTCGGTTATAAGACCTTAATAAAGTTCTTATATGATAAGAAATGTATTATTTTAATAGTAATAGCATGCTTAATGGGTGTGCTTGAAATTAGGGTTCCGGAAATTTTTCCAACATCGAATTGGTCCCTTTAGTGTCTAGTATGTTAACTTATTTATCTTGACGATTTTGGCCATCAAGATAATTTTGACAAGTGTCCAAATTGTTTAGATAAATTTGAGATGACCTAGGGATATTATAGATGATTAATTGATGTACGGGAATTTTGGAAACTGATCTATGTCTGGGGGTTTTGAACTAAATATACAATTTAATCGAGATTTAAATGTTAATTTATTTACCCTTTTCAATTGTACACGTACATTAATAATTCTTTGGTCCTTCAGACTTTGTAACTATTCCTAAGTATATTGTCATGAAAAGTCAAGCTTATTATAAGTCCGATAGGTTTTATTAAGGAAACATAATTTTTTTTTGTTTTTAAACATAGACTTAGTCTTTTTGCGTTGAGGTAAACATTGGTAATGATTGTCAACCCAATTACTCAACTAAGTCATGTTTTTGTTAAACAGCTTGGGTGAAACGTCATTATAACTTTTTGACACGAAGGCACATATTTATGATGCGTGTCGATCCGATTACTCAACTATATCGCGTTTTCAACTAGCTACTAGCTCTATTCATAACCCAAAGGCCAGCGGAATAGTGATTTATTTAACAAAAAGTACTTTATTTTATTTATTTATTTATTTATTATTATTATTATTATTATTATTATTATTATTTAATAGCCTACTTTGTCGTTTAAGCTACTCATTTCCATTAAAAATACTAGTTAAGCTACTTGAGTTAAAAGGCCTCAAATTATGAATGAATGTGACAATTTAGAGGGTGACAAACTTACATTAAATCCTAATTAAGCTGTATATTTATCCAAAGACCCCAATTCACTAATTTTGCGAGCTAATGATTCTTCACAACCTAATAAACTATGTTCAAAATTAAATTAATTTCAATCCATCTAAGCCATTGACAAATTCAAACAACTTACATTATGCAACCTAAACAATCATACAATATGCAAAATTCACACTCAAGGTAAAAACACACAATCCTCCCCACACTTGAACAACACATTGTCCTCAATGTGAGTAGGGTACACAAATACACCAGGGGGAAATAAAACACAATATAGGAAAAACATAAGAATAAAATACTAACAAAAATGAAAAGAAAATGGTTAAAACACGAAATCGTTTATGGTGATAGAGGTGGTGATGGCAATAGTGTTAAGAACAAATCCGCTTAACATCGAGAGTATTTCCCTATCTTATAAGTGATTCAAGAGAGCAAAAGAATTAACAATCCAAACCATTCCAAATCATTCAAAACTTAGTTAAGAATTTAAAACAAACCTAACTACACAACAATTTAAATCTAACTACTAAACATGCTAACTTATGGTCATTAGCTTGACCTTTATCCTTTAAAACTCAGCCAGGATCAATTATGAATAGCTTGCTTCCACCCTTTTCATTCAACGTCAATTTTGTAGCCTATGAATAAGCTATAAATTGCAAAATGATTAAAAGGACAATATTGATAAAATTATGAAAATTAATTAATTTCAGTAATGCCCTTTTCGTTAACAATCTGTCAATAAAATAGGGAATAATAAAACTCCCTGAATCTTACATCGAATCTAAAAATTTGTCTTGTAAGAAGTTGAGTTGTTCTCTTTGTTCCTTAATCACCTTCATCTCCTTTGCTTCTTCCACCTTACAAACAGATACTTTCATCGCTTCTTCAAACTTTATGTCTTTTGTTATCTATTCTTCATCCTCTTGTTCTTCAGACACTTCGATCAGATCAAGGTTGTGAATACTTAAACGAGGAGTTTCTAAATTATCTTGGAGATAATGGGATAGTATCCTAGTGGACTCCAACTTACACAGCACAACATAATGGTGTGGCTGAAAGGAGAAACCGAACCTTGTTGGACATGGTAAGGTCAATAATGGGCTTAGCAAATCTACTGAAATCCTTTTGGGGTTATGCACTCGAGACTATTGTTTATGTAACAAACAGAGTCCCTTCAAAGGTAGTTGAATTTACTCCATATGAGATATGGACTAACAAAAGGCCCTATCTTTCTCATATGAAAGTTTGGGGTTATCTAGTTTATGTGAAGCAGATTCAATTAGACAAAATTGAAGAAAAATCTAATAAATGTCTGTTTATAGGATATCCTAAGGAAATAATTGGATATTAGTTCTATAATGCTTTAGAGAAAAAGGTGTTTGTCTCAAAGCATGCTGTCTCTTTAGAGAAAGAGTTTCTTATAAGAGAAGATAGTGGGAGAAAAGTTGAACTTGATGAAGTTTATGATGCTCAAACAGATGTAGATCAATTGCCTAAATCTGAGTTGTTCACAGAGATGAGACAACAGCTAAACCTTCTGACAAACAAAATGTTCCTAGGTTAAGTAGGATACGCAATGTTCTAGAGAGATATGGATTTCTCGTAAGTGAATACAATGACGTATGTCTCATAGAGGACGATGAGCCTACAACCTATGAAGAGGCTTTGAAGAGTTCAGAATCTAAAAAATGGCTTCAAGCTATAAAGTCCAAAATGGATTTCATATATGAAAATTAAGTATGGAATTTGGTTGACCCACTTGAAGGGTTAAAACCCATAGAGTGCAAGAGGATTTTTAACAAGAAAATTGACATGGAAGGTAATGTGATTACGTATAAAGTGAGGCTAGTCGCTAAAGGTTATCGTCAAAGATAAGGAGTTGACTATTATGAGTCTTTTAACCCCGTAGCCATATTTAAATCCATTAGAATACTCTTAGTCATTGCTGCTCATTATGATTATGAAATATGGAAAATGGATGTGAAGACAACTTTGCTAAATGGAAACCTAGTTGAGGATTGGTATATGATACAACCTGAGGGCTTCGTATCCAAAGATGGAAAAAAGGCATGCAAGCTTTAGAAATCTATTTATGGATTGAAACAAGCATCTAAGAGTTGGAACATCCGATTTGATGAGATAATTAAAGAGTTTATTTCTCATAAAATCCTGATGAACCTTGTGTATATAAGAAGGATAGTGGGAGTACTATCATATTCCTTATGTTATATGTGGAAGACATATTACTAATGGGAAATGATGTCTCAAGTTTGCAATCAGTCAAAATTTAGTTGTCCTAGAATTTTTCCATGAAACTCAGTCTGCGTAACTGATGATTGCAAAACTAATTACTAGTTTTACATTAAAACCACAGGTATACGTGTAACGAACCACTTCCATAGATCATATGCTTGAACATCCAAGGGATATTCTAGAACATACCCTACGAGAATGGCACATTAGAGAACTTGTTAAGGCATCACACTTATCACAAGTATTCAAAATGCTCAAATATTCCTATTTCATTCACAAACATAAACTTACTTTGTATCATTACATTTCATAATCCATGTATATACATTATATAACATTTGAGAGTTTGCTACTCTATACAAAATGTTCAACATGAAATGGGAAACTAAATAAACACATTCTAACTAGACTTCTCAGATATCAGCCGACCAGATCTTTGAGCCATTCTTATTCTCAAAAGACAATACTAGAATTCTACTTGCTTTCCTTAAAAGCTAAAACTCCCTTGTACTTGAAAATCAATGTTGCAATTTTGATGAGTTTGCGAACTCAGTGAAAGAACCACCATCGATGTGCTCACTCAAGTCAGAACACAAAGGCAAGTATATAACTAAATTCAAGAAGTATAACACATAATCCCGTATCAAATTCCAAATCACATTTTGTAATATTTCAACCAGTACAACATGTATACATAACACTATTTTAGAGCAATCCAATAATTCATCTCAATCATTCATATGATACTTGTAAAATTATATATATGCAAATGCACGAGTGACTTTATTTCATTTTACTTTGTTGTGACCAAGCGCCTATTTACTATAACGTATCCGTAATGGATACCAGGCTCATTTCATTTGCTGTCTCATATCTGTTGTAGATACCGAGCTCATTATTATCTGAGCCTTTGGCGCTTTGTGCACAATCCTGAGCTTAAAGCTCTTTCTCACATTTGTCACTCTAGTTATAACTCCTTTATTTGATTGTGCATATCAATGTAATGGAATGCATCAATTCACATAATATGCTTTCAATATTTTTCATTCAATGTGCTCATGTCATTTATCACATTCTTAGGATCTGAGTCTGACATTCATCACTCAGTTAACCACACATTCTACATTACACATATAATTTGAAAACACTTCCATATATAGTCCCGAATCTCAAACTCCTCAGACCAACAATGTCCAGAATCATAACAATCATATAAGTAACAATTCAATAACTGAAAGTTGATCAAAAACATGTCAATCATAGTGAGAAACATCTAGGTTAACTCACAATAAGCTCCAAAAATCTATTTCTTTGATGATCTAACAATGTCTGGATGTGGACGATCAAGTTATGTGTCTTTAGTCATGCAATATACACATAGTTCATATTACTATATTGATCAATCATATGAATATTTATTCATGGACATGTATATGTGTCATGTTCAATGTATACTCAATTGAATTTCTAGGATGTATCCTTATTCACAAATCTTGACCATTCATACATCATAGCTTGTACATAACTAGTTTACAATTAGGTTTATACCTTAAGTAAACTTGATTACTCTAAATTCATCAATCATACATTCACCAACCCTTTTCTAGCAATATATATTCACACAATTTCCTAATTCTCTTTCATTCATACCTAATACATTACTCATATCCTTTGGTTCATATTTGCATTCATAAGAACACATTTATACCTTTAACAACTCATAATTTCCAAATTTAAATACATTGATATCAAGACAATCTATTCCTTAAGTTATGACATCAATTACAACCTAAACTTATCAAACCCTTAACTAATTAATCAAGAAACTATCTAAGTTCATTTTAAGACTCAATCAAGTCCAAATACCCCAAAGTAAAGTGACTTATCCTTAGTTGGCTCAACAATCACACAAAACAGAAATTTTCATTTCAAAGTATTACCAACCGAGGCACTCATCCCTTTTCCTTCAATTTTTCAGATTCAAACACCTTCATACCAAATTCAAAACACCTTCATAACAGTGTATTAATTATATCTCAATTATACCTTAATTATACTTCAATTCCTCATCAATTTTATCTCCAATTCCAACTCAAAACCATTCATTTGATAGCCTATATCCTACTATTCTCACGCAGTAAAAACAAAACAGAAAAGTAACCAATTCATCTATCATATTCTAGTACAACTTTATCATCAACACTACATACAATCCATCCCAATTCAATCATCCTAAACTTTCTGTTATAACATGCCACAAATATCAGTACTTTACTTACTTGATTAGCTCAAGTTCTACCTCAATTCATCAAGTCTTCTTTGCCTTATATGCATGTAAGATCATCTTAAATACAAGGTGGGAATTGGATGGGTTTTCAGTAAGGATAAAAGACAATAGCAAGAAAAACAATGTTCTGCTTCTATGACTATCTTGTGAAGGGTAAAAGTATGGATTTTTGGTGTGGTAATTTAGTAAAACTTAGGCAAAACACAGAGATGTAAGGATGTGGTGTTTCGGTGGTGAGAGGAAAGGAGAAAAAGAATGAACACAACATAAACAATTTCTGCAGTAACTTAATTCAATTAGGTGTAAGGTATCACTATGTTACAATGACATTTGTCGCCTATGCATGCAATCCGTTTGCCCTGTATATAAGCTGCCAAATGTCACCAATATCTTAGGCCATTTATAACTCAATCACTGCTGCCATTTGTCACTTAATTATCTATGCTATTTGTCACTCAATTCTACTGCCATGTGTAACTTATTTCATAGGCTTAGTCATCCTAAATTCCCATATGTCAACTTATCTTGCCACTTGACAATTTTCCAAGACTAAATGTACATTTTAATTCATCAATTTTCTAATTGTAACAATTAATTCCAAATTTACTACTTGTAATCCATCAAACCAAAATTCAAGACATAAACACTATATAATCAAATCATAATCATTAAAAACCTTTCATACATAGAAATATGTCATACAATTTTTGCAATGTTTACTAAATCATGATTCATATGTGATGCTATTATTATCCATATGAATGAAATGCATTTTATTAATTCTCAAAAGATATGACTCATGTGTAATAGTCTAAGGCTTTAACCCTCAGTATGGAAACTAGCTATTACAATTTTTTAATGCATGTTTGTTTTTGAATTTTTTTGTTTTACTTGTTTTAAGTTTTCAATCAAAATGAGAGAAAGAATAAAACAAACAAACAAACAATTTCTCATTTTCTATTGCTTATGGGATTATATAGTCATGATTAGAGTGTGAATTGACTAGAGAATTTCATAGCAGCTTTAGCATGTATTTTTATTCTTGTAATTAGTCGATATGCATTATCTTTACAATAGTAGTTACTAGTGGTAAACAAATTCGGTTAGACTTTTAACCTTATTAGACTGACACATCCCTATCAGTCTTATTGTCTTTTGATAATGTCTGACCTTCATGACATGTACATCCTAACTTTGCTTTGAGTTTCTATTTGAGACCACATTTGTATTATAGGCATTAACACAGAAATGATTAGGCATTCTTTGTTTCATAAGCCACATCAGCCAAATAGCCTACCACATTAACATGATTTTTCCCCCTGTTAAGCCCCTTTGAGCCTTATTAGCCTTTCTTTTTGTATCAACCACATTACATGCTTTATACTTACCTAAATGTCCTACTTAAGTCGTAAAGCTAATGGAACATTTGTGATTATTGAGTTTGTGGATGTATAAAATTCTAAATGTGAGGGTGTACATATGTGTGGATTGGCTATAATGATTGGGATGTTATTTTATGTCTTATCATTGAAATTCCCATGTTGATGTAGTCTATTTTAATTTTTCTAAGATAAAAGAAAAGAAAGGATGTTGACTTCTTGCTATGATTTTTGAAGGTCATTCATCTTTGTTTATGATTTATTTATTCTTGGAACATATAGGAAATGAGTCAATGTTTTTGGGTGTTTGAGCTTAATTTTAATGTTTTACCCCAGGACAGTCAAAAGCTGGGTGTGGAGGAAATTAATATGTGCTTAATTGATTATTTAATTATTTCATAGCAATTAGCGATTAAGGACATGAAATTGTTTACAATACTCACTTTGACTCATATGTGATTTTAGGCATAATTCAGAAGCAAAGAAGTTAAATTGAGTTGAAAGCACAATAATTTGGCCATTTTTTAAAGATTAATATTTACTTGTCTTCATAGATTAAGAAGAAGAAAATTAAAGGAAGAAGAAAAAACATTCAATCCAAAAGAAGACAACCAAGAAGTTGTTGGAAAAGGACCAGAACGACAACAATACACGAAGGCAACCGTCAGGAGGACATTAGACCAAGCAAGAAGCAGCAAAACGACAACATAGTAATGTAACACCCCATTATCCTAGAGTACGCACCGGGATGCCCGTAGGTCATTCCGACACATATCCTAAGATAAGAGAGCGCTACGTGCAATCTCTACAAACTCCACATGGCATCA
>JANZXR010372548.1:0-18874 GCA_027575705.1 Erythroxylum echinodendron
TGTGGTATTTTGTACATAATTCATTGAATACTTAATCAAATTGGATGATCTTGGAGGAGTTAGAAACTTAAGACACTGTAGAAAAACTTTCCATAAGCAAGTGTTGCCTAATTCTATCTTTTGACCTATCAGATTAATTATGCAAAGTTGACCCGAAATTATGTGGGTAGAAAATCTGAAGTGGTCAATCAAGTTATGAAATTGATTTCACATTGTTTTCTTTTGGTCCAAATTGTAAGTACCAAAGGTTATTAATGAGGGATTTGATATTTGATTGATTTAATGATGAGAATTACAATAAGATACCCGTAATTGTCATAAACATGCATTGTACATATCCAGTATACATAAATGTGCATAAATGAGTATATAATTGTGCAATATAATATGTGAATGTATTGTCTTTATAGAGGAACGCATTGAATGACAGCATCCACACATTGCTGGTACTTCAAGGAAATAGCTGTTTGGAGCATACTGTGAGTAACCTAGACGGTCTCACTTAATTAATTGTTTGTTTAAATTCTGTTTTGAAATGATTGAATAAATGAGGCTTGATTGTTGATTCCGGACAATGAAGGTCCGATGACTATGATATTGGATTGTGATATTGAAGTGCTGCTTGTATGAGAATGTGCATAACTATGTGCTTCATAATATGATTGATTGTGTTGATTGTGTACTGGATTTCTGGACAATATTTGTTCGAGGCATTTTGATGCATGAAAATGATATTGGAAATGCTGATTGAATATGAATGCGTCTGGCTAAATGATTATCTGATTCTCAACTGAAAAGTTGAATGCCGGACCTAGTCCGATGACTACTGCTATTGTGACTGTTACTGTAACTGATACTGTGACTAATATACTGTTATATTACATGCTAATAAAAGTGATTGAATTTGATAACTAAATTGTGGCATGCACTTCATCATTCCGATGCATGTAATATTAAGGAGTTGTGACTAGTATTGCTACTAATACTGTTACTGATAAGAGCTTTAAGCTCCTGCATATATGGTTCAAGCCTGTGGCTCATTGTGATCATTGAATCACAGACTGACTGACTGAACCCGATAGTTCAGGATACTGTAAAAGCACACAGTCACAACAATATAAAAATAAATGTGAGTCTCATACATATTGCATCCGCATATAAACTGATTTCATTGAATGAGTTGCAAAGCTGTGTGAATGTTGTTATATTATTTAACTGTTTAACTAAGAAATGATTTATCTATGCTAGTATTTGATACTTGTCAAGTGGCTTGAACTGCGTGATTACCTATTATGATCGATCTTGTTTTATGACATAAGTGAACCATCGAGGATGGTTACTCTGCTGAGTTAGGAAAACTAATCAAAACTGCATCGTTGCTTTTCAGGTTCGAGAGTGAGACGACCTAGCTTCTAAGACTCCGTAGAAGCATATTTTGTGCAACTATTACTGTCAAAATTGGCTCAGAGGTCGGTCAGCTGAGATTTTCATGTTTATTGTATTTGGTGTGTACTGAGTTGTTTAAGCTCATAGGATGATGTTATAAACCTGGGATGGTATTGTGTTGTATGAAACGATGTAAATCATGGTTTGATATAGAGTGATAACATTATGGGTTTTTAAAATCTGTGATTGATGATTTAATGTATGATACTATGTTATGTACAGTGAAGGTGAGATAGTTAACATGTCATTTCTGACAAGCATGTACACGTGTATCTGATAGACACACGTGCATATGTCAGTTGAGAATGGGGTGTTACATCTCCTCCCTTACAGTGACATGTTACTATGCATACATAGTCCCCCTATATTAAAGAAAAGGATGCACAAACATTTTGGGGTAAGTCAGCAAACATCTATAGATATAAGTTCCAATATAAAAAAGAAGTGATTACCTTGCCCACCCAGGAATCTTTATACTCAACAATATATGGGTTGTTTAGTTTTGCAATCAAGTTCATCTGCAGAACAAAATAATCAAAGAACTTGTCATTAGAACAACTCAAGAGTATACATTAAGGAGTCCTAAAACTAAGGCTTACAGATATCATAAGCATCAGAATTGGACATTTATGAATTTATCTCCTCTGATAACTATGAAAGCAAGGCAAAAAGGATGATCCACAGTGGACACCAGCTGGACAATGAACAGTATGTTGTCATACTGGAACAGAGTTCACTTGAATGATGTTTAGAATTTTCATAGAAGTCAGCATAAAATACGGTCATGATATTAACTCAGCACAACTTGTACTGACTCAGCAGCATACATTTCAAGTTCTCATATTGATACGAAGAGGTTATATACATGCCACCTAGCATTCTAGTAAACTAAGGATAAAAATCTCCCAAAAGAAAATAAAGCATCTGTTTATTGAAGAGGGAAAGACAAATAAAAGTTATATATTTGAAGCAAGAAATGAAGTTGACCTCCTGGTGAGCTGTGCGCTTGAACTTGTCTATCTTCTTAGCTAAACATTCACATATGGGTTCAGACATAAGCGATGAGCATAAAAGAAAGAAAATTAAGAAAGTAATAAAAATAGGGTTAAGGTTAGGGTTAGGGACAAGGAGGAGAGGTTACCCTATGCTTAAAGAGCAACAACGCTCCACTTCTTAATATCAAAACGCTTGGGCTTCTTAGTGGAGGAAGAAGGAGCGGCGTTGCTAGAGGCCTCACATTTGGGTGGGAAGAAGGCAGAGAGAAGAAACCAATAAAATGGTGGGAAATGAAGGTGCGTTAATTAAATAAAGGCAAATGCCAATAGCGACGTTTTATTCAACAAAATGTAACGATTTCTATTTCGTGATGTTTTATTGATAAAACGTCACAAAAAGTATTACAAATTTGTGATGTTTTCATCAAATGTCGCAAAAAATTCAAAATTTTCGTGAAGTTTAAAAAATTTGCGACATTTTATTAATAAAATGTCGCGGATTGTGTTATTTTCTTTTAGTGAGCGTAGTGTGAAATAGAACAGAGGTGGAGGTGCTAGGTCTTCCTTCTTTGTTTTCTCACCACCGAAGCATAGAGAAGATGGCTCACACTTAGAGTATAAAAATAGAGATGAAAGGCTAGCTTTCTAACACCGATTCAATGGGAATATCGGTGCTAAAATGCTGATTCAATGGGAATATCGGTGTCAGGTCACAGTTAAGGTATTTTTCTCATTTTAAAGTTGTAATTTCTTTTCGGATTATTGTCTTATTGGTGTTGATTTGATTTGGATTTGGGATGAATGATCTTAATACGTTATTTTGATTGTATTATTTCAAACCTATTGCCAAAAAATTGAATATAATCTGTAATCGTTACTTTTGATGTTTGTGAGTAGCATCCAATGATCCAATATCATTAGGAACAACATAACCTAGGTTAGATAACCTGAACGTGTGAGGTTACTACTTATATTGATCATTTTCTAATTTGTAATGTGGCTTCCAAATTAAACCTAGAGATCTTATCCTAGGTTATTCGGTAGTTAGGTTTAATTAATAATCATTTCTTGATTGAACAAAACCTAAGGAGAGTATTCTGTTAGTCTCAAATTGATAATTCGAAGAGAGTTGTAAAGATGTTAGGATGATGAATTATGCTTGATCATGTTTAGGCCGAGATTGAACCTAGAATCAAACCATACGTATATTTGACAGTTTAATCATTTTTTATTGTTTGTTTTAATTTGTCTTTGATAGTTTACTTTTACTTTAATTTCTAAAATGCTAAAAATCCAAAAACCCCTCCATTTATATTTTCCTTGCGTCAATTAACTCTGGTTATAAAAATTAATTGAACAATCCCTGTAGATTCAATTACGACTCACCCTAACTACAAATTTTAGTGTGCAGAGTTAGGCAAATTTTGCAGTGTACTAGACACGTTGTCAAATTTTGAGGCTGTTTCCAGGAAGTGTGGTAGTTTAATTTTTGTAATTGATTTTAGTTGGTGTTTTGTGAATATAATTGTTTATAATCATTCTTTTTGTTACTTTTTAATTTTTAATTGTTTGTTAGTTTTGGTGCATGGTAGTGACCAGATCTCCTCATTGAGAAATTGAGCAACTTGATCTGAAGATCGAGAGAACATTACGGAGATTGCATAAGGAAACAAGGTTAACTTTGGTAGATGAATCGGAACTAGAATCCGAAGACACGATGGCAAATTTAAGAACTTTAAGGGAGTTGGCTACACCCAATTTAACTCAAAGACTATTATGCATAACATTTTCAAAATTTGCTAAGCATGTTATTTTTGAGTTAAAATCTGGATTAATTCATTTATTGCCTAACTTTCATGGTCTTACAAGTGAGGCTGCACATAAGCATCTGAAGGAACTTGATGTGGTGTGTTTGAGTATGAAGCCTCCCGAGGTGACGGACGAGTAGATCATGTTGAGAACCTTCCCGTTCTCACGCAAAGATACAGCAAAAGATTGGCTATTTGATTTACCAGCAGGAAGCATAAATACTTGGTTGGAGATGAAGAGACTGTTCTTAGAGAAATATTTTTTGGCCTTAAAGATGGCAAGTATTCGAAAGGTGATATGTGGCATCAAACAAAATAATGGAGAATCTCTTTATGAGTATTTGGAGCGGTTCAAGAAGTTATGTTCTAGTTGTCCTCACCACAACATACCGGAGCAACTTCTAATCCAATATTTCTATAAAGGACTGTTACTGATGAAGAGGAGTTTGGTTGATGCAGCAAACGGTGGGCACTTTGCGAGAAGACTCCCATTGAAGCCTGGATATTACTTAAGCGGATGGCCACTAGCACCTATCAATTCGACATTTGCAATGATGTTTGACAAGTAAATGAGGTAAACACTTCATCCATTGAACATAGACATGTCAATGGACGACGGGTTGACTGACCTATGGCCTGGGCTATGGCCCTCTGGACCACAGGCGCCATTTATTTTTAAAGGAAATGAATTCAAAACGATGTAATTTTGGACAAAACGATGTCGTTTCGTAAAAAAACGGATGGTCCACATGCCGGGCCATAATTGCCATCCCTAATTGAACATCGTTTAGATGAACTAAAATCTTTTATGAGACAGATTGCAGTAGGACAGGCACAAGTGGAAGTGTGCAGAATATGTTCAAACACGAGCCATCTAACTGACGAGTGCCTGACACTACAAGAAGCAAGTATAGAGTATGTGGATGCTACAGGAGGAAACTTCCTGAATCGGTATAACCCATACTTATAAATCTATAACCCAAGCTGGAGGGACCATCCTAACTTGAGTTATGGAGGGAATAGGCAGCAAAATTACTTTCAAAATCGATAGTTAGGAGAACAACAATTTCAACCAAAGGAATAGGAGCAAAAGGAACCCGTTCTTCTAGTTTAGGTAATTTTATGAAAGAATTGATAAAGACTCTTACTAATAACAATCTCCAATTTCAACAGAACCTACAGCAGTAGCTGCAACAATTCCAACAAGAGACAAAATTGACCATACAAAATTTGGAAAATCATATGGGTCAGATGGCAGCAAGGATAAACCGTATCAAATTGCAAATTGGAGGACAACTGCCATCACAACTTAAGGTGAACCCAAAGAATGTTAGTGCCATAACCCTAAGGGGCGGAAAGGAGATTGAGGGTCCCAAGAGAACCTCATCAAAGATTGCTATTGAGGAAGAGATTGAGAAGGAATTGGAAAAGGAAGAAAATCTATAATCGAGTACAAATGTAAATTTTGAAAGTCCCAAAATTATTAAAACTAACCCTCCACCTTTTCTGAACAGATTGACTAGACCAAACAAGAAGGAGAAGGACAAAGAGATATTGGATATTTTTTGAAAGGTGGAAGTCAATATACCTTTGCTCAAGGCAATCACGCAAGTACTTAGGTATGCCAAATTCCTCAAAGAGCTGTGTAAACATAAGAGGAGACTGAGTGGTCATGATAAAGTGATGATGGGTGAGAATGTGTCAGCGATATTCAAAAAGAAGATGCCTCTAAAATGCCAGGATCCAAATATGTTTACCATTCCTTACAAAATTGATAGTACTGTGATTAATAGAGCTATGTTAGATTTGCATGCTTCTATTAATGTGATGCCTCATTCAATTTATGCTTCTTTGAACTTGGGTCCATTGAAAGAAATGAGTGTAATCATACAATTGGCTGATCGCATTAATGCTTATCCCCGATGGTGTGCTTGATGATGTTTTGGTACAGGTAAATAAGTTAGTGTTTCCTGTAGATTTCTATATTGTGGATATAAATGATAACACCTCACGTAATCTAATACCTATCTTATTAGGGATACCGTTTCTTAATACGACTCAAACTAAGATAGATATTTATGAGGGCACCCACACAATGGAATTTGATGGGGAAGTGATTCATTTCAATATTTTTGATGCCATGAAACATCCTCCTGATGTGATTGTGTTTTTTCTGTTGATGCGATTGATCTTGCATAAAATGTTTTAATGAAGTTGCAAGGATCATTTGGAAATGATTTTAACTGAGGATATGGAAGTGGAAGCCAACACTGATGTTAAGATGGGAGAAGAGCTTATAGAAATGACGGCTGCCTTAGACTCATTAGAAAGCACTCCAAAAAGGTATGATTTGGCTTCTATACAACTACCTGAAGCTCACCAGAAGTTATTACCTTTTGATGTGCAGGCATTAAAATTGGAATTGAAGCCACTCCCAACACATCTGAAGTATGCCTATTTTGGAGATAAGCAAACTCTCCCAGTTATCATTTCACTAGAGTTGACTTTGAATGCTAAAAGAGCATAAGAAGGCCATCGGGTGGACTATCATAGATATCTAATGGATAAGCCCTTCCATATGCATACACAACATTTTGTTGGAGGAGGATACAAAATCCATAAGGCAAGCTTAGCGTAGACTGAATCCTCCAATAATGGAAGTTGTGAAAAAGGAGGTGTTGAAGCTTTTTGACGCTGGGGATATCTACCTAATTTCTAACAGTAAGTGGGTAAGTCCTGTTCAGGTGGTTCCAAAGAAGTCTAAAATTACCGTTGTGACAAACCAGGAAGGTGAGTTGGTTCCCACCCGAGTGCAAACTAGGTGGTGAGTATGTTTTGATTATAGAAAGTTAAATTATGCTACTCGTCAAGTCCCCTTTTCCCTTCCTTTTATTGATCAGATGCTTGAGAGATTGGTTGGTTATGGCTATTATTGTTTTTTAGATGGCTTTTCATGTTATACTTAGATCCTGATCGCATCGGAAGATACGGAGAAGACCATATTTACATGACCATTCGGTATGTTTGCATACTAAAGGATGCCATTTGGATTATGTAATGCACTCGCCACGTTCCAAAGGTGAATGTTAAGCATTTTTTTCGAATATGTTGAGAAGATTATCGGGGTATTCATGGATGATTTTAGTGTGTATGGATCTTCTTTTGATGATTGTCTTGAGAATCTTAAATGTCATTTTATGGTGGATTAAGCTATAGTTTTAGGCCATATGATATCTATTAAGGGTATTGAAGTAGACAAGTCCAAAGTTGATCTTATTTCTTCTTTCCTTTACCCCTCTACTATGAAGGAAGTGCATTCTTTTCTTAGGCATGCAGGTTTTTATCGAAGGTTCATTAAGGATTTTTTGAAGATAGTCACACCACTATTCAAGCTTCTTTAACAAGATATCTCCTTTGAGTTTGACGAGAAGTGCAAGGAAGCATTCAACAAACTTAAGGAGCTTCTAACATCCCCACCGGAGATTCAACCTTCAGATTGAAATCTCCACTTCGAGATCATATGTGATGTGAATGATTATACAATGGGACAATTTTAGGAGAAATAGCGGGAAAAGGTTTGCATGTCATCTACTATGCTTGAAAGACTCTAAACCCAGCTCAATTGAATTATTCCACTACTGAAAAAGAACTGTTATCTGTGTTTTTTTCTTTGGAAAAATTTTGATCGTATTTGCTTGGTGCTACAGTGATTGTTTATTCTGGCAATGCAGCTTTACGATACTTACTCATAAAGAAAGAAGTAGAATTGAGGCTAATCAAATGGATTCTCCTCCTTTAGGAATTTGACCTAGAGATTAGAGAAAATAAGGGGGTAGAAAACGTGGTAGTAGATCATCTCAGTCGTTTGATAAAGGAAGAAGATGATATCCCTCTATAAGAAACCTTTTCGGATGAGAAATTATTTTTTGTCGATGCAACACCACTATAATATGCAAACATTATCAATTTTTTAGTTACTAAAGAATTACCTGTTGGTTTTTTGGCTTAAAGGGATAAGCTACGAAGTGAAGTGAGGTTTTATGTATGGAATTACCCATATCTCTAGAGACACTGCGCAGATCAAGTTATCAAGAGGTATGTACCAGAAAATGAATCACCATCAATTTTAGCCTTCTTCCAATCATACGCTTGCGAAGGACATTTTGGAGTGAAAATAACAACTCATAAAGTTCTGGAGAGAAGCTTCTACTGGCCAACATTGTTCAGAGATGTATATACCTTCTACAAATCCTATGGTAGATGCCACGATCAGGTAACTTATCCCGTAAGGATCAATTACCACAAACTCCTTTGCTTTTCTATGAAAATTTTGGCATTTAGGGTATTGATTTTAGAGGACTTTCCCCTCTGTCTTTTGGCTGTATTTATATATTGCTTGTAGTTGGTTATGTTTCTAAATGGGTGGAAGCCAAAGCTACCAGAACTAACAATGCAAGGGTTGTTGCAGATTTTGTTAAGGCTAACATTCTTTCTAGGTTCAGGATACTGAAACCATAGTTAGTGATAGAGGATCCAACTTCTGTAATAAGGTGATGGATTGGAGTTTCTAAGTTTCTACTACTTACTATCCCCAAACCAAGGGGCAAGATGAAGTCTCAAATCGAGAAATCAAGTTAATCCTAGAGAAAATAGTGAAGCCTAATAGGAAGGATTGGAGTGTATGACTGGAAGACAAATTATGGGCCTATAGGACGACTTATAAAACACTGATTAGGATGTCACCATATAGGCTAGTGTTTGAGGAACTATGTCATCTTTCGGTGGAATTACAACACAAGGCATATTGGGCTATTAGAAGATGCATCATGAACTTGGATGATGCGAGAGTGTATTGGAAATTGTAACTTCAAAAGTTGGAAGAGTTGAGGAATGAGTCATATTAAAATGTAATGATATATAAGGAGAGGACGAAAGCTTTTCACGATAAGATGATTTCAAGGAAAAGCTTCTCGGTGGTCCAGAAAGTGTTACTATATCATTCCAAATTTAACTATTTCCAGGTAAGTTGAGTTCCCATTGGGTTCGTCCATTTGTTATCACTCACGTCTTTCATTTTAGTGCAATAAAGATACAGAGCCTCAAAACTCATAGGACATTCAGAGTGATTGGCCATCGCTTAAAGCCGTATTATGAGGGTTTCCAAGTGGAGGATTTAGAGGTGTTGATACTGGAGGATGTGACTGGTGTCACTTGATGCACGCTACTAGAGGTCGAGCCAACGACGTTGAACAAAGGCGCTGCTTGGGAGGCAACCCAAGGGGAGTTAATTTCTGTCTTTTACATTTTTGCATTTGCTTTTTTTAACTGCCCCATTTCTTGCATTTAATTGTACATTGAGGACAATGTAAGTTTTAAGTGTAGGGGCGAGGTACATCAGTGCTTAATTGTAGCTTATGTGACTTTTTAGGCAATTTTTAAAATCAAATGAACAAAATAAAAAATTTTCTTATTTTCTATTGCTTTTAAGTTTTTTTAGTCGTAATTAGAGTGTGAATTGAATAGTAAAATTCATAGCAAATTTTGACATGTATTTTTGCTTTTGTGGTTTGTTAATGTGCAATATTCTTAAAAGAGTGGTGACTAATGGTAAACCAAAAACAGTGAGGTTTTAAGTCATATTAGGCTGACACATCTATATCAGTCTCACTATTTTGTTTGTTATGTGTGACCGTCATGACATATACATCCTCATTAGATTGACACATCTATATTAGTCTCACTATTTTGTTTGTTATGTGTGACCTTCATGACATATACATCCTTACTTTGCATTGATTTTCTATTTGAGACCATATTTTTATCACATGCATTTTTATGAAAATGATTAGGCATTCTTTGTTGATTACGAGCGAAATTAGCTAAATAGCTTACCCACTTTTGTGAATTTTCCTTTGCTAACCCCCTTAAGCTTTATTATCCTTTTCTTTTATATAAACCACATTACATATGAAAACGATCAAGAAGGGGGGTTGAATAGATCTTTTAAATTTTTTGCCAAGTGCTACAAAACAGATAATTAAAACACACAAGGCAAACAAAAACAAATTGAAATATAAAAGAGTAGAGAAGAGAGGAAAAAACAATATTTATAGAGGTTCAGTGCAAAGACCTAAGTCCTCTACCTAATCTCCTACTTAGGATTTTGTCAAAGCTCTTTACTACACAATTTTAGTTTAGTGTGAAATTTTCCAATCAACTTGACTTCCAGCTCAAGCTACACCTTACAAATGATTTGTTTTCTTAGTACAAATCCTACCTTCTAAGTGATTCTTCTCTGATCACTCAACTCACGATGATTACAAGACTGGTAATGAAGTGATAAAGCTAAGAATAGCTGACAAGAATCATATTATGCTATGTAAGCAATATGAAAGCAATAAGAGGATAATTTTTCACTATAGCAAGTATGCTTCTTTTAGAACTTATGTCATCAATCCTATGAAGTGAATACCTCTATTTACAGACTTCAACATGTTCCTGGACGCTCCTAGCTAAGAAAGATTTGCTCTCATTTGAATTTGTTTGAAAAATTAAAATTTTGTTCAGCTGTAATTAATAATCGACTAGTCGGTATGTAATAGTCGACTAATACATCATAGTCAACTTATCTTCTAAGTGATAGTCGACTAGCACAACCTTTTTATATGAATCTTTAGCTCTGTACTTCGAATAGTCAACTTATAAAATGATAGTCGACTTGTCCAGTCCTCTAACTAATAGATCTGATTGATTCTCCAATCTTTGATTGTATCAAAATCTTCATACAAAATCTTCACATGAAATCCACGTTTTTATTTCTCTGATCCTCATTAGTCAACTAGTGCAATTCTTCAAAATATGTGCTTTTCATCTCTGACTATCATTAGTCAATTCTTCATCAGCACGATAGTCGACTTGTGCTGACCTTCAGTCGACTGGTGTTCCATTTATTAACTTCCTTTTAATCCAATTAACCTGAAATAATTTCTTAACCAATTCTTAAGTTTTATTATTATCAAAATATAGAAGGATTAAATTTGTCAACCTCAATTGGTCCAACAATCTCCCCCTCTTTGATAATGACAAAACATTTGGAAACTGTTTAAGAAATTGGAAACAAAGAAAAAATTGATCAAGGTTTTTATGCCTTGCCTTTTTGGTTAATTTGTCTCCCCCTCAATCAATGAATCAACATGAATCAACATTCAACAATTTTATACCTCACATTTTAACATTCAACATTTTATTTATACCTCCCTATTGTTCTCAAATTTCTCCCCCTTTTGGTCATAATAAGAAATATATAGAACACATAACATTCACAAATATAGTCAAAGCAAATAAACATTGTCTTAAACTTAAAAAATATCCAAAACAAACAGTAAATGATAAAACAACATGAATGAGTAATAACGAAATGTTAGTCTAAGTGAAATGCAATGGCCATCAAGGTGGAGAAGCATCGTCATCTCTACAACCAAGTTTGTTAAATATTTTCTTGATGCCTTTCTCCAAGTGAATTAGAATCCCTTGTTGAAGATCTAGTCGAACATTTACTTCTTCAATTTGATCTCTAATTTCTTAAAGCTCTTCTTGGGATACATCACTTCGCCTTATGTTAATTGGTCTTACATTACTTGGCCTTTCCCTTGCTCTTTTTGACCTTTGTCTTTTAGACACTTGTTGATCACTTTCAAAAGTTAAACTAAGCTTTTCCATATGATAAGCATAAACCCAACCCTTCTCATTAGTTTTCACTAACTTCATACTCCTTATATTATAGGGTGTAAACCTCTAACTTGTTGGATATGGGTAATGTTCATAGGAACTCAAATTACATCTTTGCAACTTTGAGATATAAGTAATCAAAGCTCCATAAGGCATACCTTTATGTTTGGTAGTTTTCCATTTAAGCTCTCCTCTCAACAAGTTTGCCTTCCTCCTCATCATTTGAATAATCAAATTCAGAAAATTAATTTCCTACCTTCTTCTAAATGCCATATAATTTCCTTATCTAATGAGGTAATGTGATTGTTGCTTGCCTTCTTAGGATAGATAACTCTATTATGGCATAATGTAATAACCTATAATTCAATGGCAAATCCATGGCTTCATATTGGGATGAATGTTCAATGAAAATTCTTCCTAGCAATTCATCTCCTTTCAGCTCATCATAACCATAATTCTCTTCGGCTTCCTCATCCGTATCTCCATTCTCATGTCTCAACACATTTGTATCAAGTAATGATGCTCTAGGCCTAATTCCTTCGTTAGGCAACTTAAACCGAATGCTCAATTTTTCTTCACAAATATAAATATATTTCCCTTGAATACTAGACTTCAAATGAACACCACTATCAACATTGCTTCTAGTCACAACTAGATTAGCATAGAATTCTCTAACTAAATCCTCATATATATCATTCTTAAAACCTAAAAAGTCCTTCAATCCTAAACTCTTTATTTCATCAAACAAATCCTTGAATTCACTATGTTCAAGCTCAACCCAATCAAAGCTCATGGAAGGAATCAAAACTTCTGGTTTTAATACCTTATAATAAAGATGTTGAGCCTCCATTGAAGTGAATTTAGTTTCAAAAACCTCATTCTCCCTTTCAAATCCACCTCTCAAAGATGACCATCTAACTTGGGTTTGGTGAGTTTTGGTGACGATTTCCGGTTGCTTTCCCTTCCCACTTGCTTTCTTTGGTGCCATTTGGAAGGATTTGTGAGTTGGTGGAGGAAGATGCATGGATTGGCATTTTTTATGGTTTTTGATGAAGATGAAGAGAGTTTCTCCAAAGGAAATGATGTTTTGATGATTTGAGGAAGGGGTTTAGTATTTTGGATGAAGAATGATGATGGGTAGGTGTTGATTTGGAGAATTTTGAAGAGGATAATTGACTGGAATGAGAGAATTTGGAGTTTGGATGTTATAGCTTTCAGAGGTTTGTGAAATAATTGAGGGATTTTATATGCAGGGGATGTCCGATAGTCAACTGGTTGGGTATTGGTTGACTAGTTTGGTGAAAAATAAAGGCAGTAGCCTTGGGTCAGATTTGCATTGTGGGATAGTCGATTGGAAGAGGATTAGTCAACTTACATAAATACAGATTTTGGGAACCATCAGGTACGAGAATTTTAGTCGACTGGAATGAAATGAATAGTCAACTATTCGAGGATAAAAATTTATATGATATCAGATCAAGATTGATTAGTCGACTTAACACTATAATAGTTGACTAGAGACCACAAAAACACTTAGCCAATTTTTCTCCAGATGCATTAGTCAATGTTCAAATCAAAGATACTCGACCATTATCTCAACATCAGTCGACTTAGACTCCAATTAGTCGACTGGAAATTTCTAAAATCAAGACAAATCATTTTCTAAATCTGAATATAGATCAATGTTGATATTTTCTCTGATGGAATTGCATATTCACCTAATAATTTGACCATTTTACTGTAGAAATGTATGTAAACAATTTTAAACAAGTATGCAATCGTCCAATTGAATTCAAATCACACATACCAAGTTTTAATTTTATATTCACAAACACATCTTCTTTAAATGGTTTAGTAATAATATCTACCAATTGATCACTTGTAGAGACATGTTTCAAACAAATATCATCTTTCAAACAATCATCACGTATGAAATGATGCCTAATCTCAATATGTTTTGTTCTACTATGTAAAATTGGATTTTTGCTTAAGCAAATTACACTTGTATTATCACTATAAATTGGAACATTTTTAATAATAATACCATAATCAAGTAATTGATACTTAAGCCAAAGAACTTATGCACATGCACTTCCAACTGCTATATATTCCGATTCAACAGTAGAAATACTTAGCAAGCTATGTTTCAAACCATCAACTAGTAGAACATTGTTAATAGTAGGCAAAGGTTCCTTACCCACTTTACCAACACCAATGACTTTACCTTTGTTGTTGTCTCCAAATGTGACAAAGCCTTGATTCTTTGGTTTGATTTCTACAAATAAACTCTTGTCTCCACTCGTATGCCTTGAACATCCGCTATCAATATACTATGTGCTTGGTGGATTTTCATTCTTTACTTATATTTCATCCTCAGCATCACTTGACAAGGAAGTATTTGCCATAAGAGCTAAGTTGCTCTCATCATTGCATAGGTATGCTTCCTCATCATCACTCCAAGTGGCTACAACATTAGCTTCCTCATCATCACTCCAAGTGGCTACAACATTAGCTTTCTTCTTTCCTTTGTCGTACTTGTCATTTTTCTGAAATTTTGAGGAAGAGGATGAGCTTTTGCACTAGCATGATGTCCTCTTTTTCCACATTTTCAGTCCTCTTCATTGCTCTTATTTTCATCATAGCTTTTGTTCCTTCTCTCCATGATGATCTTCTTTCTTTCTTCATTTATACCACCACGTAATTCTTTTTTCCTATTTTTGAGTAGACCTTTGAACATTCTCAAATTTCTAGCATAAAGTGCTATTTCTTCATCATCTTCTTCTTAATCTAACTCTTCATCACTTTCATCAATAGAAGAAACATTAGCTTTTAAAACAATTGACTTTTGTGACTTACCTCTTCCTCCTCTTGATTTGAGAATAATCTCATAATTTATGAGTGATCCCACCAAAGCATTGAATTCTAATATGTTGAGGTCTTTGGACTCCATAATGGCTACCACTTGTGAGTCCCATTCTTTTGGCAATGAAAAAAGAATTTTTTTTCACCGTTTCGCTATTTGTCATGTGCTTTCCAAGGTTGCCTAATCCATTGATAATTTCTGTAAAACGATCAAGCATAGTGGAAATAGGCTCACCATCCTTCATGACGAACATTTCATAGACATGGAGAGGCATGTTGATCTTTGTTTCTCTAACTTGGTTAGTTCCTTCGTGAGTAATGTGTAGTCTCTCCCACATTTCTTGAGCGCTTGTGCATGAGTTCACTCAATTCCTTTCCTCAACGGTGAGAGCACAATATATCAACTTCATCGCTTTTGCGTTGATGAAGGCTCTCTTCCAATCATTGTCATCATATTCCAACACTCTCTTTAACTCACCATTTTCATTCAAAGGAACGTGTAGATCAAGGATTATGATCTTCCAATACTCCACTCCCTCACTCATGATGTGATACTTTATAGGATTTTTCCAAGAAGAGTAGTTAGTACCATTAAAAAAAGGGGGGCGATTATTTATATTACCTTCTTCCGCTATGTTGTTGTGTGTCAAGTTTAGCGCCAATATCCTTGGATTTTTATATGTAACCTTCTTTGATACCAATTGAAAACGATCTAGAAAGTGGGCTAAATAGATCTTTTAATTTTTTTGCGAAGTATTACAAAACAGAGAATTAAAACACATAAGGCAAAAAAAAATCAAAATATAAAAGAGTAGAGAAGAGAGGAAAACATAATATTTATAGGGGTTCGGTGCAAAGACCTACATCCTCTACCTAATCTCCCACTTAGGATTTTGTCAAAGCTCTTTACTATACGCTTTTTAGTTTAGTGTGAACTCTTCCAATCAACTTGACTTTCGGCTCAAGCTACACCTTACAAATGATTTGTTTCCTCAGCACAAATCCTACCTCCCAAGTGATTCTTCTCTAATCACTCAACTTACGATAATCAAGCTAAAAATAGCTGATAAGAATCAAAGTATGCTATGCAAGCAACATAAGAGCAATAAGAGGATAATTTTTCACTATAGCAAGTATGCTTCCTTTAAAACTTATGTCATCAATACTCTGAAGTGAAGACCTCTATTTACAGAATTCAAGACGTTCCTAGATGCTCCCAGCCATTGTAGAACGCTCCTAGCCATTGTAGAAAGATTTGCTCTCATTTGAATTTGCTTGACAAATTTAAATTAAGTTCAACTATAACTAATAGTAACCTAGTCGATATGTAATAGTCGACTAATACATCATAGTCAACTTGTCTTCCAATTGATAGTCGACTAGCACAAGCTTTTTATATGAATCTTCAACTCTGTACTTCGAATAGTCGACTTATTAAGTCCTCCAACTAACAAATCTGATTGATTCTCCAATCTTTGACCGTATCAAAATCTTCACATAAAATCCACGATTTTATTTCTCTGATCCTCATTAGTTGACTAGTGCAAATTTTCAAAATATGTGCTTTTCACCTCTGACTATCATTAGTCAATTCTTCATCAGCACGATAGTCGACTTGTGCTAACCTTCAGTCAACTGATGTTCCATTTATTAACTTTTAATCCAATTAACCTGAAATAATTTCTTAACCATTTCCTAAGTTTTATTATTATCAAAACATATAAGGATTAAATTTGTCAACGTCTATTGGTCCAACAACATGCACCTCACCAAATGCCCTACCCAAGTCTTAAAGTTAGTGGAGCATTTGTTAATTCTTGATGAACGTGATTGTACAAAAGCCTAAATGTGTGGGTATGCATACATGTGGGTTAGTTATATTTGCTAAAATTCCATATTATGAATACTATGTTGATGTAGCTTCTACCACTTCCACTTTCGAAAAAAAAAGTGAGTTTGAATAAAAGTATCAAGGAGGAAATACCATTATTGTGAAAAGTTGTTAATAGTTTGTCCTCCTTAAGTTGTATTGATTGGGTTTTAGAATATATTGCATATGAGGCGGATGTGGTTTTGGATGGAGCACTTTTTTGTTATGTTCAAGTGGATTAAGGTGTGAGAGTTGAATTAAGTTGTGAAACATAATTGCTGCATTCTTCATAGTTGACAGTACCCAGTATTGAATAAATGTTAACTTGTGCATTTGATATCTCATTGAGTATTGTTTTTTCTTCACTAGCTTGATGGCTTTTTATGCTGCATTAACCAAAATACATCTCACCTTACCTTTGCCTACATTACAACCCTAGAAAAGTCTTTTGATTTATGATTATGCATGTGACTTTTAATGGTGGAGAAATGAAATGATATGCAAAGTTGTGGATTGTTATGATCATAAATGGTGTTTGAGTGTACCTATGGAAATATCTTGTTTAAACACCTTTTGTACAAGTTTACCTCTAGATTACTCAATTTCTAAGGGTAGTGAATATTGATTGATCATGAGTAGAAGCTTTGAATGTGAAGTTTTGCTTAGGTTTTGAAAGTCATTAATCTTTACTTATGCTAACTATTCTTAGGAAACATGGAAAATGAATAAAAGTTTTAGTTTATGACTTTGGTTTTAACGGTATGCCCAAGGAAGGTCAAAGGTTAAATATGGGGGAACTTGATATGTATTTAAATTTTGATTCATTTGATATGCTACACTTAGTGATTAATGCTTTAGAATTGCTCAAGATACTTACTTTGACTCATATTGATTTTAGGTACAATTCGAACCAAAAAAGTTAAAGGGAGTCGAAAGCTCAATATTTGGACCATTTTGTGAAGATTAATATTCACTTGTCTTTATGAAGTAAGAATGAGAAGTATTAGGGCAACTAAAGATATGAAAAATCAAGATGATAACGTATGTGAATTTAATGGCATCATAATTCACACATAAATCGAAGATCCACGTATAAAGTAAAGGATGATGGAAGGTGGACAAGCAAAACATGCACGTAGTAGGTGGAAACACAAAACGACATGTAGTGCATGACAAAACGCAGTCCACGCCAAATGAAACGTAGATACACAGTAGTATCTAAGGAGCGTCAAAATGCAGAATAAGGGGGAGCAACGTAAGTGCTATCTATATTAGCGCAACCGTATCTATGTTTAACGCAGAACACAGGCAGTGTTTATGTTTAAGGCTGCTTGTATGAAATGTGACACACACGGTAATGAGAGGAACTTGAACAGTAGACATGGACCATAAATGAAATAAAAAAATCAAATAAAAGGGAGAGCGCTAGATTTTCCTTCTTCGTTTTCTCACCACTGAAGCATAGAGAAGATGGCTCACGCTTAGAGCATAAAAATGGAGATGAAAGGCTAACATCCCAACACCAGTTTAACTGGAATATCAATACCAAGTCACAGTTAAGCTATTTTAATCATTTTAAGGTTGTAATTTCTTTTCACATTGTTGTGTTGGTGTTGATTAGATTGAGTTTTGGGATGAATGATCTTAATACGTTCTTTTGATTGTTTTATTTCGAACCTATTGGTAAAACATTAAATGTAATCCGTAATCATTACTTTTGATGTTTGTGAGTAGCATCTAATGATCCCATATCGTTAGGAATAACAAAACGTAGGTTAGATAACCTAAACGTGTGAGGTTACTGCTTATATTGATCATTTTCCAATTCGTAATATGGCTTCCAAATTAAACCTAGAGGTCGTGTCCTAGGTTATTTAGTAGTTATGTTCAATTAATGATCGTTTCTTGATTAAACAAAACCTAAGGGAGAACTAAGATTAGGAGAGTATTATGTTATTCTTAAATCGATAATCTGAAGAGAGTTATAAAGATCTTAGGATGATGAAATATGTTTAATCTGTTTAGGCCGAGATTGAATGTAACATCCCGGTTCAGTAGAACGGGTCAGACCAAAGAAACGGGTCCAACTGTGGTAAATCAGAGAAATTAGGAAAACACATCTCATGCTCATGCATTTGTGAACAGTGATATGTGCACACGAAAAT
>JANZXR010372598.1:0-18870 GCA_027575705.1 Erythroxylum echinodendron
AAAAATGTACTGAGTTTTGTTAGTGATGTGACACGCCACCCTCGCGGGGCACGGATCCGGGTATCACTGTCGATATCAGGTTCGGGTTTTGCGGGAGTGGGGTGTTACAGGGTAACTTTGATTTAAGAGTGTTTCATACTTTTCCTTCTATATTTGCAGGTGCATGAACACAAGAATCTCTAAAAGGTTTAACGAAGCTTTTGAAGAAGAATTTTTTGATATTACAAGACCAGAGAGGAGGTTAAAGAGAGCAAAGCGCTAAAAAAATCTTCAAACAAATATGACAGAAGAAGGAGAACAAGGAGGGGCCAAGAGAACATTGATGGATTTTATAAGGCCCAGATTTAGTCCACAAGGAGTTGCAAGGCCTGCAGTCACAACAAACAATTTTAAAATCAAGTCAGCACTCCCGAGCATACTCCAGAATAGTGTTTAATTCTGTGGGTTATCAACTGAAGATCCCAATGCCCATCTAGCAAAATGTTTTGGAGATATGCGACACTTTTAGATTCCAAGGGATGTCTGATGATGCTGTGAGGCTCAGATTATTTCCATTCACTTTGAGAAATCGAGCCAAGGCATGGTGCAACGCACTTAGTGCATCTCATATTACTACGTGAATCATTAAGGAAATTACAAACTTTTAACAACATGATGGGGAGTTATTATATGAAGCTTGGGAGAGGTTCAAAAAGTTATAAAGAAGCTGCCCACACCATAACCTTCCAAAGGAGTTCTTACTACAAACATTCTATAATGGTGTGAATCACATTATAATAGGGACCATAGATGCAACTGCTGGAGGGTCGTTGATGAGGAAAACCATTGAGGCAGCTCATGATCTTTTAGAGGAGTTGGTAAGTAATAGTTGCATGTGGTCGAACGAAAGGAGTAGGCAAGGCACAAAGAAACAAAAAGGCATGATTCCAATTGATTCTGTCATAACCTTGCAAGCTCAGATTACCGCCCTCACTAAGCAGTTGAATAATATGCAAGGAGCTTTTTCATCCACAGCCAAATCCATTCAGGTCCACTGTTAGTTAAGCGGGCAGGACAACCATTTCACAGTAGAATGCTTCTTATTAGGAGCTAGTAGCACAAAACAGGTAAATTACTTAGGCTAACCTTATCGAGATAACAATCCATACTCTAATACTTATAATCATGGGTGAAAAAACCATCCAATTTTTTCTTGGAGTACTAACAATGTAGGTGGCCAAGCAAACCCATAAGGATAGCTTTGATTTTAGCAAGACCGTCTTGGGTCTTTTGAGAGCAAAATGGATAAGTTAATGGAATTATTGGGGTACAAATTCTCAAGCCAAGAGGAAAGTCAAAGAAGGCAGGAAGAGAATCAAAAACCGATGTTTGCGAGCCAAGATGTCAAATTTGACCAAATCTTGAAGAACCATGCTTCCTCCGTCCACAACCTAAAGGTTCAGGTAGGTCAACTTACTACTGCTTTATCTTCTAGAAATACAGGTAGCCTACCAAGCAACACTGAAGCTGACACAAAGAAACAACTCAAGTCAATCACACTTAGGAGCGGCAAGCAACTAGAGGAGCCAAGTGTGCAAAGGAGAGTCAAATAAAGGAGAAAGGCAAGGAGATAGACGAAGGGAAAGTAGAAGAGAGGCCATATGTACCACTACCACTCTACAATTCTTAACTTCTATATCCACAAAGCATGAGATAACATCAGGTAAGCACTCAATTTTCCAAGTTTCTGTAGAAACCAAAGAAGCTTTAAATTAACTTATCATTGATGGAAGCCTTGGAGCGCATGCCCAAGTATGCGAAGTTTTTTAAGGATATAATCATACATAAATACACTTAGGAGGACAATCAGACGGTAACCTTGACAGAGAATTGTAGTTCGATCATATCAAGCACAATGCCTTTAAAACTATAAGATCTAGGAAGTTTTACTATTCCATGTGTTATTGGTGACTTTGAACTTTCTAGATGTTTATATGAATTAAGTGCAAGTATTAACTTGATGCCTTTGTCTATTTTTAGGAAATTAGGATTAAAAGAGGTCAAGCCAGCATCCATGCTGATTCAGCTTATGGATCAATCCATCAAGAGGCCATTTGGAGTTGTAGAAGATGTGTTGGTAAAAGTGGATAAATTTATCATTCCTGTTGATTTTGTTGTGATAGATTTTGAAGACGATAGAAATTGTCTATTGATTTTGGGTAGGCCCTTTATGAATACTGGCAGGGCATTAGTTGATATGCATGAAGGAAATTTTTTTTTAAGAATTAGTGATGAGCAGGTTGAAATTAATATATCTAAATCTTTGAAGAAGTTAATGGATGGTACTGCATGTATGAAGATTAATGTTATGGATGAGTGTGTGAAGGAAGTAGAAGAGGAATTTGATGAAGTTATTGAAGTACAAAGGGATGAGAGTGTGAGAGAAGAGGAATTATGTGAGGGAGTTGAGAAGGAGAAGTTAGAGAGAACAACTACACCCACACCACCTTCCATTGTGAAGCCCCCAATTTTAAAGCTTAAACCCTTACCTCCCACTTGAGATACACCTTTTTAGGTAAGAACCATACCTTACCCATCATTATCTCCAATCAATTGGATTGTGAGTAAGAAGAGAAAGTGACAGAGACCATTGAGAAGAGGATGAGAGTCATGGGGTGCAAATTTATAATATTAGGGGGATTAGCCTCAATATGGTGATGTATAGCATTAACCTAGAAGAAAGATGTAAAATAGTGAGGGAGAGACAAAGAAGGTTAAATCTAAACATCCAAAAGGTTGTGAAGAAGGAGGTAGTGAAGCTTTTGGATGTGGGGATCATTTACCCCAGTTCAGATAGTCACTGAGTGAGTTCGATACAATGTGTGCCTAAGAAGGGAGGCATGAAAGTGATGGAGAATGAAAAAGGTGAAAAGAATTCTACTAGGACCATCACAGGTTGGAGAGTGTGTATTGATTATCGGAAGCTTAATTTAGGCATAAGAAAGATCATTTCCCTTTAGCTTTTGTGGACCAAATGATTGAGAGGATGACTGGCCATTATTTTTAATGTTTTCTTGATGGATATTGAGGGTACAATAAAGTGTTTATATACCCATAAGACTAAGAGAAAACTACTTTCATTTGTTCTTATGTGACTTTTGCTTATAGGAGGATATCTTTTGGTTTATGCAATACACCTGCCACATTCCAAAGGTGCATCATGGTCATTTTTCAGACATGAATGACAACCTCATGAAGGTATTTATGGATGAATTCTCCTTCTTTGGAGATTTTTTTGATCATTTCTTGTTTAATTTAGTCAGAGTGCTTCAAAGATGCAAGGAGTTTCATCTAGTCTTGAATTAGGAGAACTGTCACTTTATGGTCCAAGAGGGAATTGTATTGGGTCATAAGATCTCACATAGGGGGATTGAGATAGATCAGTTAAGACTGAAGTGATTGAAAAGCTACCACCTCCTATTAACATTAAAGGCATTTGAGCTTTTCTTGGTCATGCAGGATTCTACAGACCGTTCAACAAGGATTTTTCTCTTATTGTTGGACCCTTGACTCATTTATTAGTTAAAGATATGTCTTTTGTGTTTGATGATGATTTTTTGGATTCTTTTAACAGGTTGAAGAAGGCACTTATAGCAACACCCATTTTGACGTCGCTAGATTGGTCTTTTCCCTTCGAGATTATATGTGATGCAAATGATCATGTTGTTAGTTGTGCACTTGGCTAGCGGAAGGAGAAGAGGCTGCATGGCATGTACTACATAAGCAAGACCTTGACAGGAGTACAGCTGAACTACAACACTACTGAGAAGGAATTGCTTGCAGTGGTATTTGCATGTGAGAAATTTCATTCTTTGAGCTCATTATTTATTGTTTTTATAGATCACAAAACGTTAGGTTATCTCTTTGCCAAGAATGATGCCAAGACTAGGCTCATCTGGTGGGTGCTTCTGCTCAAAGAATTTAGCATTGATATTAAAGAGAAGAAGGGAGCAGAAAATATTATAGCAGACCACCTATCATGACTTGAAGGAACACCATGAAGAAGAAGAGGAAATTAAGGAGAGCTTTCCTGATAAGACTTTAATGATGGTAGAAAATCCTTTTCGTCCTTAGTTTACATATATTGCAAACTCCCTCTCAGGTGGAATTCTTCCTTTTGATCTCTCATATGAACAAAGGAAGTGTTTCTTATTCCAGTGTTCTCGCTATATTGGGATGAACCTAAGTTATATAAACATTTGTGCTAATAATGTGATTCGCAAGTGTGTCCTTGAAGATGAAAAGCCTAATATTTTAACTCATTGTTATAGTTCAGTGTATGCAGGACATTAAGGAGAGAACAAGATGGCAACTCGTATCTTAGAATGTGGGTTTTATTGGCCAAGTTGTTCAAAGATGCCCAAAACTTTGTGCTATAGTGTGATAGATGCCAGAGAGTGGGCAATATATCAAAGCGGCATGAGATGCCACTTTTGAATATCATGGAAGCGGAAATTTTTGACATATGGGGCTTAGATTTTATGGTACCATTCCCATCCTCCTTAGGTAACATATACATACTGGTTAGAGTTGATTATATTTTGAAGCGGGTTGAAGCTGTAGCTACTCCAACCAATGATGACCAAGGTGCTATAAAGATTTGTTAAGAAGATTTTCACTAGATTTGGAGTGCCTAGAATGATAATCAGTGATGGAGGGAGTCATTTTCGCCATAAACCCTTTGAAGCTCTATTGAAAGGATATAATGGGCATCATCAAGTGGCAACTCCTTACCATCCACAAACGAGTTGCCTAGTGGAAGTGGTAAATAGAGAATTGAAGAAGATTTTGGATAAGGTAGTGAACACTTCAAGGAAAGATTGAGCTTTGAAGTTAGATGATACACTTTAGGCATATAGGACAACCTTCAAGACACCTACAAGTACTGCTCCATATGGACTTGTGTATGACAAGACTTGCCATTTACCTTTAGAGTTGAAGCATAGAGCCTATTGGGTAATTCGGAAGTTGAATATGGATTGGAAGCTTGCGAGTGAGAAGAGATTGTTACAACTTAATGAATTAGAAGAGTTGAGATTTAAAGCTTATGAAAATGTCAAGTTGTACAAAGAAAGAGCAAAAATTTGGCATGATGCTAACACTAAAAAGAAGGAGTTTAAGAGTGCGGACTTGGTGCTTTTATTCAATTCATGACTTCAGTTATTTCCCAGAAAGCTCAAATCAAAATAAAGTGGACTCTTCGATATCCTTCAAGTGTTTCCCCATGGAGCTTTAGAGTTGGAAAATGACAAAGGCGAAGCATTCAAGGTCAATGGGTACAGATGCAAGCTATACGATAGAGGGATATACTCACAAGAAAGGGAAGTCATCTCTTTCCTTTCTTCCACCCTTTTATAAATTCGTGTGCAATGGTCAAGCTAATGACCTTAACTTAGCATGTTTACCTTTCTTTTGCTTGTCGTTTGTTTACTTCTTTGTTTGATTTGTTTGGTTTTGATTATGTTTGGTTTGAGTTTGCTATGATTTCTTGATATTTAATTAGGTTTTGTTTAACTTGTTTTCTCTTCAAATTTCTTATTGGTTGGGTGATTTTAATGTGCTTGTAGGTTGCTTAAATGTTGGGAATGGATGCTAAGCTAGAAAAAGGGATAAAAAAAATGGAAAATCAAGATTAGTGTCTCTGCCCACGATTGTAGGAATGGGTTTGTTTTCCATGAATGTGGGAAGGCTCTTTAGAAACTTTCTGGAGCCTTAACCCTTTCCACGATCATGGGATCCCCAACTGAAGGATTTTAAAAATCCCTCATTCTTTCTTCTTTCTTCATCTTCTTGTATTCTCTCACTCTAAAATCGACACCCACTTACCCAAACCTCACAAATCCTTCATCTTTCCCCCAATTCTTGGTGATTTCTCCACTTTTTCCATCATTATTCACTCCCTTAACACTTATTTCATGTTACCCATTCAAGAATCCAAGGATTTGGTAAGTTTTTTTCTCTTTCTCTCTAAAAAACATGCTAATCTCTTTGGACTCTTTTTGCAGTTTTTTCTCCTTAAATGGTTCTAAGGAAGCTTCTAGCCCATAAACCAACTGACCAATTATGTCTTTGAGTCTCCGAAGAAGGTAAATGTGATATGGAGGCCACTTTTCGCACCCTATTCCCTATTTTTTGGAAGAAGAAGGTATGAGGCCCTGGGATTTTAAGGATAGAGAATTATTGCCTCCTAGGTGCATTGATTTTAACCTACTAGAAACTTTAAGACTAAGGTGTAATATTGAAAGAATGGCTGTAAATATTGGTTGGGTTTGTTTAATTCATTGTGATGTATTGACATACCCCATGTTGATTATAGAATTTTTCACCACTGTGTGGTACAATACTAAAATGGACACATTCTAGTTTAGGATAGGTGGCCATGCATATAGGCTAGATTATACTGCCATTTGTGCGCTTATTGAATTGTCTAACACCAAAGTTTTGGATGACCATGATGATTTTAATATGGATGATTATTGGAAGATCCTTACAGGTGAAAACACTTTTGACTTTAGGAATGCACCCAACACTTTGATTCATAGCACCAAGCACTTACTTCTTCACAAGTTTATATGGCTAATTGTTTTTATCAAAATTGAAAGAAACAAGTGTTTGGCTAAGGAACTTTTCTTTCTTTGATGCATGGATCATAAAATTAAAGTGAATACCTATTATCACATTTTTCGATCTATAGCGGGTTTCCATTACTAAGAAAAACTTATATTTTAGCATCACTTACATTGTTACTACTTTGGCTTTATGCTACAATCTTGATGTGGATGGTGTACGCATAGTTAGACCTGAAATGTTTGATATATCTTATTTGAGAGGCTCTGAAATTTTTGAGTCCCATTCTATAGAGCTCTAAAATCCTCAAATGCGCACAGTAGTTAAGAATAGGAAGGACAAGGATGCAGCCACTTCTCAACATCCTCCTCTCAGGAACCCCAAGAAGAAGTAGTTGAAGACAAACCAACCGTAGCAGTAGACATCGATAAGTTCTAGTAAACCCTTAACCAAATGGCCAAAAACCATCAACAAATGACACTGTAAATTAATGAGCTTAGCACCTATATGAGACAAGTGCATAAGGAGTAGTGATACATCAAAAAGAAATTCCTCAATTTCATTTGAATGAAGAACATTGAAGTCCCTACTCCTACGTATTCACCACCACAATCTCTATGAAGCTTTCTTACCCTTTACTTTCTACGTTGTTTTATTTACCTTGTTAGTTGTTTTATTTGCTTGTTTGTTTGATGTTGTGTTTTGTGTTTTGGTTTCCTTTTGTGGTTGCCTTGTCACATTAAGGACAATGTGTTGTCCAAGTATGGGAAGGTGACATTTTATTTATCAATTGCATTGTTTTATTTTTTCTTAGTCACTATTTGCATTTTGTTAATTAGGATGCATGTTTTAGGTATATTAGGTTGTTGTTTTGTGTTAGCAATAGAACCATAATTGAATCATTTTGATTTATTTTGCCATAAGATTCTGTCATGCTAGTTGGAATGAGATTGAATGAATGCTTGAACTCAGCTTACGCTACTTGAGTAAGGAGTGAACTATGTTGAGTGATGAAAAGTAGTTGGTTGCATATGTTTACTCAGAATTTGACACTTGAGCAATGAGGTAGTGTAGAGACGCATAATGAATTTTTATTTGAGCTAATATGAGGATTAAGCCAATATCACTCCATCTATAGCCATTTTATTTCTTTGTTTGTGTGATGCTTCCTTACATTATTACCTTCGAAACTTACTTTGAATTGGTTTGAATTTACTGGATGCATGCTTAATAGAGATGATTAAGGCCCCTTTTTATGTTAATCTTTGGATTAAATGACCTACCTTTTATTATCCCTTACTACCCCCATTGAGCCTTAACCTTTTTATTTCTTGAAAACGCCCCATATTTTAAAATTTGAAACCCCATTAGCCTACCCATTCACAAGTTTAGTATAGTATTAAGTGATGTATTAGTTTGGGATTTTTGCTACATGTTTTTCGATATTGAGTTGAGTGATACTTCTACTCTTGGATCACATTGCATTTAGTTACTATTTTGTTCATTTTTTCTTCAATTGTTGAATAAAAGGGAAAAAGAAAAGAAAAGAAAAAGGAAGAACATTTTAGTAGCATCAATAAGTGTGGAGTAGTAGTATATTTACATTTGTGTATCTCAGAAATATGTTTTGTTGTCCCTTTGTTCACTTATTACTTTATGACTGCTTGTGTTAAACCCTTTACCTTGTTTAACCCACCTTAACCCTTACCACATTACAACCCGAAGAAAGTTCTTTTGATCTATTTATGCATGTAATCATTGTAAAGCAGAATTGTTGTATTAGCAAGCCTATAGTAGTGCAGTTTCCTATAGGGAGCTTGAGCGAAACACTAACTATTAAACAATTGAGTGAAATGAGTGAAACCATGAGGAAGATTCATTTTGTGTTTATACTTATTTTTGAGTGATGGTGACTTAAGTTGAGTTTGCTTATGCACACTAATAAAAAGTAGTCCTGATATGTGTAGTCATTTGACATTTGAGTTGGTCAAGCTTTGTGGGATAACATTTTTTGATCTTTGTGAAATTGAAATGATGGAATTGATTGGTTATATTTGATTTTGCTTAGGGACAAACAAAGATTTAAGTGTGGGAAGTTGATAGTTATGCATTAGTGTGTCTTTTTCCAAGTATTTGACATGTATTTCTTGTATACTAGGTTATTATTGTTGTGTTTTAGGACTTATTTTGTATGTTTTTGTTTAGTTTGATCTTCATGGTTATTCTTTTATGTTTAATGTTGATTTAGGGTAAGAATTGATCATTTTGATGTAAGAATAGAGGGTGGCCACCTTTGTGATTGAGACTAAGAGAGGATAAGGGAAGTGGAGGAGTTGTAAGACAAGGACTCACGATCATGGGGTTCATGCTAATTCCCACGAGGATAAGGGAAGTGGAGGAGTTGTAAGACCAGGAATCACGATCATGGGGTTCATGCTAATTCCCACGAGCATAAGGGAAGTGGAGGAGTTGTAAGACAAGGACTCACGATCATGGGGTTCATGCTAATTCCCACGATCGTAGGATCCCTAACCCAAAGAGACACGTGAGTTTCACTTATTTTTAGGTTCTTGTGACTATAATCTCTAGGGCCAAAGAGGGTGTGGTAAGAACTTGCCTCCTTGAGCTAAAAAGCAGATTTAAAGCCCAGAGAGAGGTAGAGAATCAACATTTCTATTCCAAATTAGGCAAAGAGCACACCAACTCCAGATTTTCCAGATCTGGGCAAAGAAGAGGAGGACCTTGCTTCACCTAGTTTTTATTTCATTTTTCTCTTCTAGCATATTTATTATGGATTTTCTTGTGTTAGGGATCTTAATGACATTATGAGTGGCTAAGTTATTTGTAAAGATTACTTTTGAACTACTTATTAAACTCCTACTTTATCGAGTTGAATGAATGATGCTTTTGATGAATGTTGAGCTTATACCTTGCAATATATTGAGAAATTGAGTTGGGTAAATTATGTAGGGTTGTACAATGAGAAAATTGCACTCTATAGACCTATATTTATTAAGCTAAGTGATTAGTTAGAGTGATATCTTGGATAATTAGTTGATTACTCATAGGATAACTTCATAACTAGTTGAATTGGTAGACTGATTCTGTATATTAAGAGATTGCTTAATCATTTCTATTTAATTTAGCTAGAGACAATTAATTACACCTTGAGAGAGGGTAGTTAATACATTAGGAAATCTTAAGTGAGACACAATTCAATTAACAAGGTAAGAGGGAGATAAGATAGGAAAAAGGTGATCTCTAATTGCTAAATCTTGAATGCCAAGTTTCTACACTTTTACTTTATCATTTGTTCATTGTTAGTTGTTTGATTTAGTTTAATTTTTCAGTTTATATTTATTAAAATTGGTTCTCAAACAAAGTATCCTGAATTAAGTAGCTTCTAAATATAATCTCTTAGTGATTGATATTTGTTCTTTACTACAAGTTACACCCTATATACTTGTGATTCTGAGTGTAAAACTAGTGATTTGATTTTGCTATCAACAGAAGATGACTTCAATCTTACTAACCCTATTATAAACTGATAATTCATCCACATTTTTGATAATATCAAACTCTTCTATTGTCTCATGAAAATGGATGTTCCAACTCCGTGAAAGTTGCTAAGTCCATAAATAGAGTTTTACAACTTACATATTTGATTAGGAAATATTTTAGAATCAAAACCCTCAAGTTGTGTCATATACATATCCTTAAGAAAATTCCCATTGAGTAATGTTGTTTTGAAATTCATTTGTTATATTTCATAGTCATTATATGTGGCTATAACAAAAATATCCTTATGTATTTAAGCATAACTACTGCTGAAAAGGTTTAATAAAAATCAACTCCTTGTTTTTTTTGTAACCATTAACCACTAGCCTTACCTTATACGTATGTACATTACCATCATGTTAATCATCTTTTTTTTAAAAAAAAACTACTTACATTCAGTAGGTACAATACTATTAGGAGCATCTACCAAAGTCTATACTTAGTTATTGTACATGGATTCCATTTCATATTTTACGGATTCATGCCATCCGAAAGAATCAATATCAAATATTTCTTATTTAAAAGTAGTAAGCTCATCATTTATGAATAAAAAATTTTCCTGACCCTTTTCAATGTATATAGATTTAATCTAGTAGGGGAATAGTGTATCTTACTAGTACGTCCTAGATTATGTATCTCTTGAACTCTTAATTATATATCATATGTATCAACTTGAGTTTCCTATTCTATCTAGATGTAAATTTGTGGTTTTTAAACTTCTCTCAGTTTAACCTCACTCTAATTACTTTCCTTGAGAATAAATTCTTTTTCTAAGAATGAAACATATATTGAGACAAACACCTTTTACTTAAGAGGATAGTGAAATTGATATCCGACACTCTCTTTCAAATATCCCATAAATTTGCATTTATCTGACTTGACTTAAAGCTTTTCAAATGCTACAAGCTTCACATAATCATCACATCCCTAAATATTTAGGTATGAAAAGTTTGACCTACTACTAATCCATATCTCACATGGAGTCTTATATCTATTCAGAAGGTAAGAATTGTTCCAAGGGCATATCCTTGAAAGGAGAAAGGAAGGACTACATACATTCTAGTTTATTTTTGAGTTCCAAAAGAAGTAAAGTGTAAGAGAATCCTACTTTCTTTTAAGTAACGAAGAAAAGTATTCACCATCTTAATCTAACCTAAGTGTTTTAATACTCTTACCAGTTTGTTCCTCAACCTCAAGTCTAGGTTCTTTAAATGTCTCAAATGATTTAGACCAGCATATAGAAACATATCTAGAATGATCATCTATGAATGTGATGAAATATGATAATCCACCTCGAGGAAAAGTAGACATAGAGTCACATACATTAGAATGCATAAGCTATAGTATCTCACTGACGCAATCTCCCTTTCCTTTAAAGGGTACTTACATCATCTTTTCCAACAAATAATATTCATAAGTTTTATATGATTCATAATTAAAAGGATCCAAATATCATTCTTTATGTAACTTTATGTTCTAGTTTTGTTGATATGACCTAACCAACAATGTCATAAATAAGATGGATTTTGGTCACTTAAATTTCTTTTCTTGCTATTTTTGTTGAGGATTAGTCTTTCAAGATCTAATTCATACAAACTATCTGTAAGTAATCTATATTCATAATAAAAATCATCTTTATAAATAAAACAAATCTTATTCTTAGTAATAACGACAAATCCATTCAAATCTAAATAAGAAATGGAAATGATCTTTCTAGTAATAACTGGAATGTAATAACAATTATCTAGTTCTAGTTCAAGACTAGAAAGCAAAGCTATAACGTAAGTTTGTATAACCGATGTAACAATTGTTACTACATTGCTAACTCATAAGACCACTTTGTCTTTCATTAATGATATAATCCTTTTTAACATCTATATGTTATTACAAATATGAGAACTACATCTAGTATGTAATAACCAAAAATATGGAACATAAGTAGAAATATTGATCTTAATCATAAACATACTTGAAAAATTAGCTTCCTTAATCTTCTTATCTTTCAGGGTAGCAAGGTAAGCATTGCAGTTCCTCTTCTAATGTCCATCCACTCTATAGTGAAACATATGCCTATGTCATTACTCTTTTTCTTGACACTACCTTTTTCCTTTATTACTCTACCAGAAGCCTTCTCTTTCTTATTATTATTTTTCTAAGTTCCCTTTATCTTGCTATTAGAAGAATCAATGATAAGAACAAAATAGGTTTCCTTCTTAAGCCACCTTTCTATAATTTTGAGCATATTCAATAGTTCAAGCTATGAAATATACTTTTGGAAGTTCAATATAAATGGTGAAAAGCTCAAACTGAAAGATTGTAACACCGTATCAATGCTTAACTTATGGTCTATGTCAAAACCTAACTGGCATAATTTTCAATATATCTAATCATCTTCAGCACGTGAATTTCCATTAAAGATCTTTTTGCCATAGCATATTGAAATAATGCTTTAGAGAACTAATATCTCTCCAACCTGCTTTATGCACCAAATAACTGCTTAAGATGTAAATTATAATAGGAGCATCTATATTCTCATACTACCTCGGAAACTATAAAGACATACTAGCTAGTATCACATATGTAGCTTGTTCAAAGTCATTGATATAATGTTGATATCTCTCCCAAACTTCATCAGTCACGTCCAAACTAGGCTCTGGTGGAATAACAATGTTTTAAGAACATGTAATTTCTTTTCTTTCCTAAGAACAACTCTAAGTTATGAAACTAATATGAGAAATTAGGTCCAATAAACTTGTTATCATTCTTGATACTCCTTAATAACAGATTAGTACTCATCTTCTTTTGACCATCAAAAGATATGAAAGAGTAAGTATTAGTTTATACCACAAAATCAAATAAAATAAGGACCTTAATAAATATTAATTACTCCTACTATTTTATTCAAAATAATAGCCCTCATTATAAAATCCAAAAATTATCAAATAATTTCCTAGAGGGCTAAGATCCCATTCAAACTAAGTTTATCTTGAGTCACTCAATAAACTAACTCAATTTGAATTAGGTAGGTAATAACTTTATCACATCTGATGTGACTTCTAAATCTATTAAGCGACAACTCTTTGCCAAAATATATCTCATATATTATTTCTAACCTTGCCTCTGAATTCATATGATTATGAGTTACTCATCCAAATCATACAAATTTAGTTAATTAGAACTCATTAATTAAAAATAAAATAGATTAGGTTAAAAGGGTCTTGAGTCACTTAATAAGCCTTAAAATAAATAGAACTCTGATTTTATTTTTAAAAAATGGAAGGTGACTCACTCTTAACGTGTACTTAATTTTTAATTGAGAGATTTATAATTTCAAAAATCTAGGTCTCATAAAAAATAATGTAATCTCATTATTTTAATAATTTCTAAAATAATCAACATATAAGAGAAATCCTTTAAAACCTTTGTTTGATTTTAATTATTAATTTGATAAATAATTTAATTTAATAATTTAGCACTTTAAAAAATTAAATAAAATTTGAAAAATATTCCTAATAAAATATTCCTTTGAAAACACTTTTCAAATTTATTAAGAATCTAAACTAATTTAATCTCAATTAAATCAATTTAATTAAAATATTTCTTAAAACTTAAAAAAATAATACAAAAATTGAACTAGGGATTATCTAGCATATGTAGTCTTTTTTGTGAGGGGCATGCAGTCAAACCTAGTGTTGTCCGGTGTGCCTTTGAGATTTAAGGTTTTTGCCAGTGACGATAGTCACCAATGACAATGAAAAAGACCACCAATGGTGACTAGACTTGTTGGTGTCATGTTCATGGCATTGAGGATGCTTCATGTATCTCTAACACAGATTCTTAATTCATAATCACTCTAAACCCAATTCCAAATTGAAAATCGATCACAACCAATAAATACACAAATCACAGAAAAGCAAAACAAGCCTATGGGAGTGTTTAAATACTTTAAGGTTACATATTATCATTTTTTTGAAAAAAAATTCAGAACAATCAATTAAAACCAAAACCTTAGTTCATTAAAACAAGGTTTCAAGCCTTGATTTTTATCAAATCAATAACAACAAAGTAATTTAACCAAGTTAAACAATTAAAGTAGGCTCTAATACCAATATTCGGAAACTAACAATGATTGAATTATGGGTGCAGCATAAAATTAAAATTTTATGGCTTCCAATCAAATCTTAATAACTAAATAACTTGAAAAACATGAATCATAAGAATAATTTAATTGCACCTTATTCGGATTCCTGCTGAAACCATTTTTGTGGTGTCAACTATGAAATGTCTAAGTGTCCAACCTTTAATGATATCCACAAAGTAGAGAAAAATAAACTCAACTAAATAAAAGGAATAGCAAGAGTGCTAGCTCCTTTACGCTTAATAAAGAAATATCTCATATTTGATCTATGAAGTTTCTCAAGCTTCACAATTAAGTCCAACTTATTTTATACTAATTTTTCTCTTTTTAACTGCTCTTTATGTGTGAACCATTAGAATCCTACTTTATTAGTAATGGTTATAAATTCTAATGCTAATTCATAAGTAGAATTAGATATATTAAATCTTCTTTTAATTTATATTTAATTCTTTAATAAAATAATTCATAATTATAGATCAAAATTGAAATCTAATAACATGTCATGACTAACCAAATATTAGGGGTGTCAAAGTAGTTTGATCCAACCTATCCATGCATGGTTATGATTTATTATTTAATCCTTTGACCATCATATGTTCTAACTGAATATATAGTATAGATATAGTATCTACTCTTATAAATCCAATGACGTTCTTCCTTGCTAATTATTAATTCTTTTATAATTAATATTTAAAAACACCTTTTTAAATGTCAATTCGCTATAGCTAGAAAATTCCTTAAATAATTATTAATCAAGAAAAATGGAAAATTCTCTCTAATTATTTCAGAGTGATGAATCCTTTATTAACTTACTCAACTATCTCTATATGGTTTTATACTATATCTAAGTACTACCAACTAAGCTACCTTAATTAGAATAGGTTATAGGTAACATCAAAATATAGTAATTCCCACATGAAATACTCTAGTAATCTCAAGTCTATATAAATTATATAACCATCATAACGAGAAAATTCACAGATACATAAGTAAGATTCCATTTCGGATCCTCATAATCAGCTCCATTGAGTGAATTTATTCCCTAATAAGCACCCACGGATTTGTTTAACTATCTTCATACTTTAATTTATGAGATCAATTACTTTATTTATAAGAAAGAAGCATAATGTGTGCTAGTTTTATTGTTTCATCAATATCTAGTCTTGATGAAACTATAAATAGGAACAATTTAGGAATACTACATAAATGTAAATTGAATCTCATAATTATGATTTTATTATAATTATACTAACTTCGTAATTATTCTAGGGATTTTACCTTTAGTATTAAAACATCAATGCAATTAACAAAATACGTAAGGATAAAAATGCCTTCATTAATTAAAATATTAATGCCATAAATAAAACTGAGACCAACTGATTGGCTGCAAAGGCATAAACTAACACTTTATTAGTTTACCTAAATCAATTTAATTCAAATATGAATAGCAATGTATAGGTGGATTTATTATATACACTTAGGGGTTCTGAAATAGTCTTGATATTATTAGTATATTTTGATTAGTATTCAATCGTTAATAAACTCTTTCTTTAAGATTTATGTGCATAACAAATGAAGTTTTCAAGTAATCTTTATTTCAATTAAAGAATGTAAAATTGTTTGTAACAAAAACATCCTCTTTCATTCTTTACACCTAAAATAACCAATGTTAAAATTGGATTATGAGTTTTTTAATAACAAAGATCCATTTAATTTATGCCAAATTTTTGCTTTATAGAGAAGTATCAAAAACAAAAGCATATCATAGAATAAAAGGGAATGGTATTGAGGTAACCGAGATGGGTATAAAAGCATTGATAATAGATAGTATATAGGTTAAAATTCTAATTATAGAATAAAATATCAACAATGCCTCCAATGTTCCAAACTTGCTCAAAAGGTTTCTTTTTGATAAGTACGTGGATGAAGTGGAAGATTTAGAGGAAAAGGTGACATTTTCTAACAAAAACTTATTATCCAACTTAGAAACTTTTCAAAAGACCTAGGAAATGTTAATTTTATAGGTTAAGCTCAACTTCTCTAAATTGGAAATGTTAATATCAAATATCAATGGAAAAAGAGTTATTAGTGAGGCTCAAATATGTGAGGTGATTCCAATTTGATATTAAAAGAGGAATGCTCCTATTGAACTACTTATAGAATAATGAGGTTCTTCAAAATTAAAAAGTCCAAAGGTATTGTACCAGAGAATGTGTTGGACTAAAGATAATGTGAAGTGTTTGACTTATGAGAGATCAATAGGGATGAAAATTTAATTCAGCCTAAAGTTGTGAATTATAGTAATTAAAGGGCCAATCCGATGAAGATGGTGAACTAATCTAATTCTAAGGTGTCTAGAGCTCAGAGAAATAATAAAGTGAAATTAAAAATGAAATAAGAATATAAACACCAGAATTTGATTGCAGGAATTCAACTCAAGAAATTAACACAAAACAAGAATCAAAATTGAGCAACACAAAAAGTCACTATAGAAATTAGTCAAGAGAAATTACGAAGTTATGAGAGAGGGGATTCTATCTATCGTTATTGCCAACCTAGCTAATTATATGTTATCGGGGTGTCAATTCTAGACTGTCTTAGGGGGAATCACTCTCTCGAGAGTTATAATCTCGTGCCCTAAATCATTAACCCTAATTAAATTATAGAATTTGTTATCTCTCAATTAACAAAAGACCTATAATCAAAATTAGATCGATAGCTCTCTACCAAACTACCAGGTCTCACACTAGATCTTTCTCCACATAAAAACTAATATGATAACTATATGGTCTATTGGATCACCTAACTCTCGTTAATCCAATCTAATCATTTTGATCTGGCTTACCATCTCGGTTTGTTACCAAATTATGAAACAATCGCATTCAGTGACAACACTCAATCAATAAAACACAAAATTGAGTATATTAACATTAAATCAATGTAAAATTCTGAAGAAAGAGTTAGAACATCATCAACAATCCAAAACCCATCATCGTACTATCCATTTCAATCTTATACATTAAATGATCAAAATTGAAATAAAAAGGAAATGGAACTTGGATCGGACAATCCAGGAAGGGAGCAACATCAGGAGACTACCTAATCTAGGAAGCAGCAACATCGGGACCCACTTCTTCTCTCTCTTTTTTCTCTCCCTCTCTTCTTTTTTCTCTTTCTTGAACTTTCCAAAAGTGGCAGAATGTAAAAGCTCCCTTAGGGTTACATCCTTAAGTCTTATATAGTACTTCAAATTAGGGCAACCCTAAAAAACTCAAGTCATGTAGGCCACGATTGTGGCCTTTACTGGCACGATTGTGGTTGAGAGTTTTTGCTTCTATTAAGATTGTGTCCTATTACAACACAATCGTGGCTCCCTGCACCAGCTTCTGTCATGATTGTGGCTCCTTACTCTTGCTTCTATCATAATCGTGGCCTTGGGTTATTTGCCAGGTCTTCTCTGAATCTCCTCCAATTGCCCTGAAATACTAACAAACACATCAAGACACCTTATAAATATTAAATTGAATCTCAAAATCATGTTCCAACTATTGGGCCCTGTTTCCGGAGTCCAACTCCTACTTAATCTGATACCACAAATGTTAGACCCCATTTTCGGAGTCTAACTATCCATACATAAATCACAATTGTCCACTCAAATTCATCCATACATAAATCATAATTCATTACCATCAAATATAAGAGTTTTTCACAAAGCCATAAAGTCATTTCTAACCCCAATACATTCATATCTCAATACTTAAAATGAATCTAAAATCCACATTAGTACAAAATCTAGCTTCCAATACAACAAAAAAATCTGAAATCTTAATATCCCGAAATACATAACATACTGAAACTTATTATAGTACTCAATCGTATCTAAAATTTTCATCGATACAAAATCTAACTTAAAATGCAACTGGTAATTAAAGTCTTAACTCTCTTCACTTCATCTCTTAATCATCACCTGTAGATGGGGACAGAAGGGGGTGGGCTTGACAGCTCGTGGGTAACAGTTTATAATAAAGATGAGCAAAAACCTTTGAAAGCATTTTACTTGTCATTAAAAACATTCATTAAGTTCATAAAGCACTCATTGAGTTCATAAAGCACACTTTCCTCAAAATTCTTGTCAAATTCACAATATAGCAAATCATGCATGCGTTTATCATGTCAAACATATCATAATGCAATGCACATCAAATGGCTCGGGAGTTCTGTGGAACGAAACGACAAAACCGAAGTTTACACCGTGAAATGAAACAAGTCCGATTTCTCAGGATCTCGTGGTCTAAAGCAGGCAGCCGAGAGAAGGCTCTACGTCGACGTGCACGTGACTAATGAAACGGATTTCTCTCTTGCCTACACAAAAGCACATATATTCATGCTCAAATCATTTCTATGCATTTTCATATTCTTATGCTCTTTTCATAAAGCAATAACACAATTCGTATGCAAACATGCAGCACCTTATCAAAGCGTTTAAGAAAACAGTTGAAAACATGTTTAAATTTTCTTGATTCAAAGAAAACATTTAATAGCTTAACACTCTATTATAAACATGTACC
>JANZXR010372609.1:0-18870 GCA_027575705.1 Erythroxylum echinodendron
TTATTATTATTATTATTATTATTATTATTATTATTATTATTATTATTATTATTATTATTATTATTATTGCCTACCTTATTGCTTTTAGCTATTCGTTTTTATGGAAAAATACTAGTTAAGCTACTTAGGTTAAAAAAACCTCAAATTATGAATGAACGGGGCAATCCAGAGGGTGGTAAATTTACATTAAGTCCTAATTAGGCTGTATATTTATCCAAAGGCCTACTAATTCACTAATTTCACAGGCTAATGGTCGTTTACAAACTAATAGACTATGTCCAAAATTAAATGAATTTTACTTAATCTAAGCCATTGACACATTCACACACTTAACATATTGTAACCTAATAACTATCATACAATATGCAAAATCACATTCAAAAGCAAAACACACAATCCCTCCCCACACTTGAACAATACATTGTCCTTAATATGAGAAGGAAACACACACAAACATATACACGAAGGGTATAGACAAGAAAATAACGTAATAAAGAATAGACAAAATGAACAATAAAAATATACTTAAAAATAAAAATAAAAAAGAAACAAAATAGAACTTAAGACTAATTTGGGAAAAAATTTAGGTTAGACACAAAATCCCAAGGAGACGAAGGTGGTAATGATGTTGGAGGTGGTAGTTGAACGCCCTAAGACTCGAAATATCGATGGATCTGTCGGATATCTCAGCTCTGGCATGGATATGTTCACGCCATCTCCGCAAGTGTTCTATTAGTTTTTGATATTGCATCCAAAACCTTCTTCCAGCCTTGCTCCTCCTCTTTTTCTTCTTCTGATTCTTCACTCGATGACTCCTTCTGTCGAGGCAGAGCTAAACTTAAGCTCGCCTAACCTGCCCTAGTCTACACATATGTCTTCTCGTGGATACCCCACAGATTCATGTTTGTGGAATGGATGATCTCTGCATGAAATAAATGATAATGGTTGAGGAAGTCAGGTGGGTGAACTATTAACCCCCTTCGTTCCACATCAAAATTTTTTGCAATAACAGACACTATATATCCCATTCCAAGATGGTTGTTCCGCTTGCATGGAGTTGTAGCAATGCGTTTAACACATGCGTGGATGTGCATACTAGAATACTGTAATCCACCACAGTATGAAAAGTTCCTTGGTGGAAAACTTGTTGGTTTCTGACTTGTCAAAAACTAGCTGACACATAAATTTGTATAGCAGCAAGTGTTCATGGGACCGGATAATGTTATTATGCGCATTCTTAGCGTGGAATCGCTTAATTCCAGTCATCTCATGCCAATATTGAGAAGGAAGAAAGTCATCATGTTGATTAATGATGGTGGATTCGGGGAATCCACACATCTCACACATAATTTCGACAGTTAGTTTATATGCTCGTCCTCCTAATCTAAACCACAATTCGTTAGTATTGTTAGGGTCAAAGGTCAAGGTAGTAAAAAATTCTAATGTAAGTTCCTCATAAATAAGGAATTGGATCCATATAAACTGGCCCTACAGGATTCTCTCGGCTAGGTTCTCTACTTGCTCACGCAATTCTCCTCGGTCTAAATAGGGAATGGTGCTCTGAAGTTCGCTGCTCAGTTCCTTCTCCCCGTCCCGCAACTTGCTATCTTCCATATGGCTCCCGTCAGGCCGATTGCTTAATGCGTGGCATGATTAAGGTTGAATGTGGAAGAATTTCGGAAAGTTAAAATTTTTAGTGAGTGGTAAGAGTGTTTCGTCACTTGAATTCTAGAAAGATAAAATGGAAATGAAAGTGAAAGTGAAAAAGAAGTAAGACCTGAATATATAAGTGGTAAAAAGGCCAAAATGGTAAAAAAATCCAATTAAAAATTGTGCCTACCTTGTTTTTGCATAGTCGCATGCCACGATCGTGGCATGTGGCATACCACGATCGTGGCATGTGGCATACCACTAACAGCATGCTCAATCACAAGCCACGGTCGTGGCCAATGGCTATACCCTAACTCCAATATCCTTTGTTTGCTCTTTTTGTAGTCTTTTCTCTTTCACTTCATAATTCTTTTATAACCAATTTTCACTCTCTCTTTATGTTTGCACAATCTTCTCGTAATTGCAAAATCCTATTCCTTTTTTCTTTATTATTTGACAAAAACATAAATAAACCTAATTATGGAATTTAACTATTCTAACAAAATTCAACACGAAACTAATTTTTCCATATAGCTCGACACTCATTTAAGCTCACAGTAGTTAGAACGAATGGTTTGATGGTAGCGTCATCATTAGTTGCAGAGTCTGTACCTTAGCTACCATACTGTAATTACCACCGTCCTTGCAATTTTTTTTGCCTCACCTTCTCCTTTTCGAGCACTTATTCCGGAAAGAATTTGCAGGATCCTCTATGTCCTCCCATTCGCCTCAAGTCTTTGTTTCTTTGACATCCACTAGAGGTGAAGGGGTTCTGTACTGTCTAATGGTCACCTTGAAGGTTATATGCTCCTTCCCTAGTCACAGAGTTAACTTGCCCTCATCAACATCAAAAATTGAGAGCATAGTGGCTAAGAATGGTCACCCAAGAATTATTGGAATGTCCTCATTTTTGCTGATGTCCAAAACATAGAAATCAGTAGGAAAGATAAATCTACTGACCTTTACTTGTATATCTTCTATGATTCCCATCAGTCTATGTGACATTCTATCGGTCGTCTTAACCAAAAACTTGGTGAGCACTAATCTCTTAACCCAAATTTTAGATTAAAAGTATAAGGCATCATATTTATATCTGTGCCTAAGTCCGTGAATGCCCTATCTATAATAATGTTGTTAATACTACAGAGGATGAAAAAATCCCCTGGGACATCTTTCTTCATCACTATATTGGGGTTTGCTTCCATTGGTTGCTCCTCAACCTTCTTCTTAACATATTCCTGTAGTTTGAGCTTCGACTGTATTTAGTCCGTCACTTCCTCAATCTTGTTATACTTAATTTCCCGTAATTTTTTCGCTTATCTCTTTACATATAACTCTTGTTACTGCACAATAGGGAACAAAAATACCCGTCGAGTTACTTGAATTAACTCCATTATAGGCTCACATGGAAGGTCTTCTTTACCTTCTCCTTTATCCCATACCTTTCCTTGCACTTGTTTGATTTCTCCATCCTGAGTCTGAGTTATGACCATGATACGTTCCTTTAGATTAGACTCGGTGTTGATTGGAAGAGTTCCAGCATATCGAGTCGACATTGCTTCCTCTAACTAGCCCACTTGAACTTCTAAATTATGTATAGATAAGGCATGATTCTTCATAACTTGCTCAAATTTACCCTCGAGCCTCCTGTATGCCTCCTCCATACCCCTTATCTTGTCCAAAATCCTATCCAACTTCGAATCCATCGAGCTTGCTTTATCTTGTTAGAAACTCGATTGCCTTTGAGGCCTGAACTGCCCTCCATTATTATTATTCGACTAGGAAAAATTGGAGTGATTCTTCCACCTGGGGTGGTAGGTGTTTAAATAGGGATTGTTTCTCCCTCCTCGTCCATAATGTGCCCCCATATAGTTTACTTGCTCCTGGTTATCCTCTCTCATCAGGTAGTAGTCTACAGTATCATGATCTACTTGATTACATAACTTATACTTCAACTGCGCGGCCTTTACTTGAGCTGAGGATGAAACCTTCATTTTGTTAAGTTGTCCCATCAAATTGTCGATCTTAGCTTGCATCTCTGTCATCTGATCGACTGCGACAACTCCTTTATGCTCTCTAAAGGTAGTAGGTTTTCTACTTCTCTCACTCGCCCATAGGCAGCTATTACTGGACATCTCTTTGATCAACTCCTCTGCTTCATCAATCGTCTTTCACATCAAAGATCCTCCTGGCACTGTATTGATATTGCCTCTAGTAAGTGGGTTACTCCATTGTAGAACGTCTGCAGAAGGAACTCCTTCGGTAGGTTGTGGTCTGGGCACCTCCTCTGCTGGTGTTTATAACGCTCCCACACTTCATAAATTGACTCCCTGTCATCTTGTTGGAAATTAGTAATTTCCTTTATGATCTTTGTAGTATTCATACTTATTCAATTTATCTCTCTCAACTTGGATGCCATGAGGCGGGCCTTGGAAAGTTTTAGAATAAGATTTAGGAATTCGCAAATCCAGACGTAGAGCGCGTAGGGCTTTGAACCCAAATACATTACCCACAATCAAAGTAAGCATATTAGTAACAGAACCTTCTTCAAAAAGGTCTAAGGGGTAAGCTACATAAGCAATATATTGATTTTCAACGGGAAGTACTTATTTAGAAAAGCACACACGAGTTGCTCCCACGTCTTAATGTTAGCAGGATTCAGTTAATAGTACCAAGCCTTTACTCTATCTCTAAGTATGAAAGGGAACAACATAATCCTAACAGCATCCTCCGACATCTAGTGATACTGAAAAGTATCACAGATGTCGAGGAAACTGACGATGTGTGCATTCAAATCTTCATTCACCAGTCTATAAAATTGGACGTTCTGTTGAAGCAAATTCAGGAGGGATGGCTTGATTTCGAATGAGACCATTTGAACAGGCGGTCTAATCACTCCTTGGTTTGCTAGGTTAAACCCTGGCCTCATAAAATCCATGAGGGTCCTCTGTTGTTGCGTTCTAGGGTTAACTTCCTGATCCATATTTCTCTGAAATTCCTCGGCCGTTATTGACTTTTCTATCTCTTCTTCTTCTTCTCGTTAAGCTTTCCTAAGGGTTCGTTTTAAGCGCTTGATGTCTAAATCTAATGTCTCAGCTGCATGACTCGAACCCCTCATGACTATTGTGTTCATGCAAGAGCATGATTCCTAAGTAAAATGAACGAAATAAAAATAAAAATTATAAACTATTATAATGCCTTAAACTAGAGAACTAAATTGCCTTCCCCAATAATGATGCCAAAAACTTGGTCGCAAGGTTACACGCGCTAAGTTTTACTATTTATAACCTTGGTAAATTCTGAAGCACACAGGTCGTTTGTGTAGTACCTAAAGTATCAATCCCACGAGGAAGGCTAACTAGTCCTAAATCTAAGGTCAGAAGCACTACTAAACTATAATTAACTAACAATAACTTAAAACACAAGAATTGACTAGACCAAATAAACCAAATCAATCAACAAAAATAACAATTAATGATTAACACGAAATTAAAAACAATCATGATGACAATAAACAAATTAAATACGAAATTGAATAGTAATGGAATTTAGCCAATTAACGAACAATGGTCACACATCCAAGTTCCACCTAATTAGTTTACCAAAAGAGAGAAAGGGAAAATTACCTATATTTAATGACAACCTAACCAATTACAATTTATTGAATTAACGGTTCTAAAAGATCCTAGGGTCAACTACTCTCTCTCAAGTTATAATTGAACCCTAAAGTATAAGCCCTAATCAGATTACAGGAAGTTGTAATCTCTTAATTACCAACCTATCCAAAACCTAATTAGTTCTTAAGTTCTCTAATAAACAATTGGAAACCTAATGTGATCTCTCTACATAAGATTTACCAACTTGATTTAATTCTGGATCTATTAATCTATCTAACTCTCGTTAGACCAAATGAATCGTTTTCTCTCGAGTCACCCTCTCAATTTATTATCGAGATATTAAGCGCAGAATAAATCACAATTAATTCAATGAACACATAAAATGATCGGTTTTCATTAAGTCAAAAATAATAATCCAAAGGTGAGTATAGAACCTCAACCACAATGCAGTCTATAATCAACTATCTATATCAATTCTATAATCAAATAAAATTGAAATATATAGGAACCACAACTACGACAGGATGATGGGAGGTCATGACTTCAGAAAGCTTCTTAATCCGGGAAGCATGTCGTGTTTGCGTTGTCTTACTCTTCTCTCTTCCTTCGTCTCTTTCTCGATCTCTTAAAGTCTCTTTAAAGTTTCGTTGGGTAGCTGCTCAAAGTTCTTTCAAGGCTCTTTCTCCACCACATCTGACTTGTGATGTTCTATTTGTACTTTTTATGCTCTAGGTCAAAGCTGGGGTTGAAACAGTCAAAGAAATCTTGTGAAACTTGAGTTTTTTTGTCAGTCCGATGTAGGCCACAATCATGGCCAACTTCTTAATCTGTCTATCATGATCATGAATCATGTCCACAATTGTGGCCTGGATGTATGCTTTCTGTCACGATCGTGCCCTGCTGTGCACAATCATGGCCTGGCAGCTCTAGCCCGTCCTTCTCTGTCACGATCGTGGCCTTGCTGTGCACGATCGTGGCCTATGGCTTTGGCCTAAAACTCCTCGAATCTTCTCCATTCTTCATCGTTTACCCTGAAACACTAATAAATGCATCACGACACCTCAAAAATATAACATTTAAGCTCATAGATTTAATCTAACCCATAAAAACACTAAAACACATAAACTAATATAATTGAACAAGTAAACATACACTCAACACTCAAATTCACACTAATTACATCACAAATTCAATCCTAAAACATCATGCAAATGATACCTATCAAATAGCAGATTCTGGTAATGTTCTGATAGACCAAGCACTAGAAGAAAGAGAGGCAACACTTCAAATAATAAAATTTCATTTGAACAAACCATAATAGAGGATGAAACATCAAGCAAATAAAAGAAGATCTGGAAAAGAATTCAAAGTGGGATAATAGGATTTTGTAAAATTACAGCCATACAATCATCATTCTTTGCAAAGAAGAACCAATTTGAAGTTAGCTCTCCTATACTATAGACCATACCAGATCATTACTAAGATCAACAAGGTGGCATATAGTTTAAGACTCCTTGAGGAATCAACCATCCACCTAACTTTTCATGTATTTTAGCTGAAGAAATTCATTTTTGAAAAAACTTCTACATAGTTACCATTAACACTATCGAATACAAAAAAGGTCCCTACAGTCATATGGGGAAGAAGAATGATGAAACGCTACAATCGAGCAAACAAGTATCAGTGCAATGGCAAGGGGAGACTAAGGAAGATGCCACGTGGGAAATCATGTTTGAGCTGCAAAGGAGATTTTCAGGGGTTAACCTGATAAACAAAGTGGTTATTAAAGGGGAAGGGGATGTTATGAATAATAATCAGGGCATGTAGCATACGATAGAGAAGGGAGAAGAAGATGACATCGAAGATCTAGTATTAGTAAATAAAAAGGAAATGCACCATATCTATAACAATTATAACAACTAAGACAGGGCATGTCGTCACCTTAAGATAGCTTGTACTATTTATTAACCGTTGTAACAACCATGTTACATAATGAAAAAAATTAGTAATGAAGATATATGAAGTGTGTATTTTAAGTTGTTCTCTTAAGACTAGGCAATTTTCTCACAACTATCTCCCTAGTCCTCGCATACTTTCAGATCTTTTCTTCCTATACGTTGGTGATTTCATTGCCTTTGGTGGTGTTGCTTATTCGATTCCTGGGGTATATTATTTTGGTTTCTCACCAGAGGTTCTAAAACTGGGTTGGCGGCACGTCGTTATACACACTGTTACCCTAGCTTGTGGTGGTGGTCGACACTCAAATATTTGTACACATCCAGTGGATTTCAGCCTAAGGCTAAGTGGATCTGGTTCTTTCGAACGTATTAGGGCTGGTGACTCAAGAAAAGGACTCCCTATAGGTCACGTACAATCTTACGGTATTACTAATATGAATTCGTCAGCCAAATGATCCAGTTGGGCGATTAGGGTTTTGATTATTCTCTGGGTTGTGCGTTCTTACAAGGTAACAACAGATCCGAATGGAAACAACAACTAGCTGAGATTGAGTGGGGCTAAATTGTGGTTTCTGGTTGCCTTTTTAGCTGTGTTTTCTTTTCTGTGCAGGTACATTATCTTCTTCGACGAGAGTGTTAAAGTGGTGGGGAGATTGTGACTTATTTCCTGTTTTTTGGCTTGTGCGGTGGTTATGGTTTGGGGCTTTGGTCAACATCGCGCTTGGGTCTATATTTTTGGAAAGATCTAGGGTTGTCGACAGCTTATTAGCGACTAAGTTACAGGTGGGTAAAGAGATTATGATTTCTGGTTGCCGAGTAGGCTGTGTTTTTCTGCAGGTGAATTGTTATGGCATATGTTCAAGTCAGTGGGTCTGGCAGTAGTGGAGTCTGGGTAAATTCCAGCCTGTGTGCTCTAGCCCTGCAGCATCGGCAAAAGGAGGAAAACTCCCCTCCAGGTCGAGATATTACAAAAGAGTGTGTACTGGGACTTCAGAAAGAAGAAACTCCAGATTACTCAAAAGAAGACTCCAGAAGCGATAAACGCTAGAGAAAAGGGGCGTCTGGCATAAATTCCCGCCTGGGGAAAATTACTCAGAAGCGTCCAAATGGGGGTGGCACATATGATTATTTGGGGGATAATCCGCAAGGTGAACATTCTGAGTCTGAAGGTGATTCAGAGGAGGATGGTAGTACTTTGTCCAGTGAAGATTCTTCTGATGAGAGTGCCCAGCAACCTAAGGCTACTTGTTCTGTTCCAACAGGTCCTCACTCTACTGGGACTAAGGGCAATCAGATTAATGGAGTTTCGACTTCAACTGTCCCTTAAAAACCTTCTGTTGTTAGCCTCTTTAGCAACAACCGAGACTTGACAAAAGGGATGCAGTTGCGTCGGTTTAAAGTTTAGGAGGAAGTAGTGATGGAGGGGAAGACACTAGTCGCATTGAAGATAAATGGGGATTCTGTTTGGTTGGTTGTTTTATAGGCAGATTTCTTGGTTTGAAAGCTTTGAAAGGAATAGTTACTAAATGGGGAGTACAATGCAAGATTTTACCTCATAATCGAGGCTGGGTTATCTTCCAATTTGACTTGGAAGATGACTACAATGAAGTCCTAGTAGGAGGGCCTTATATGATGTTTAATAAAACTTTACTGCTCAAAAAGCTCCCCTCGTGCTTTTGCTTTCAATCATGAAGAATTCATGGAGGTCCCTATATGGGTTTAGTTCCCAAATGTTCCCTTGGAACTATGGACTGAAAGAGGATTATCCGAATTAGCTTCTAGAGTTGGCAACCCGATCTATATGGATGGCATCACTAAAGCGCGAACTCAGCTTGGGTTTGCGAGAATGCTAGTGGAAATTAATGTCTCTAAGCCCCCTACGACCAAATTTTCAGTTACGATGCCTGGAGGCTCTCGCTATACCCAATTGGTAATATTTGAAACCTACCCTAGCTACTGCTTTACTTGTAAGCAGTTTAGACATAACCCTTTTGAGTGTAAAGTAGTTGGTCACAATAAGAACCTGAGCGAGAAAGAGAGTGGAATTGAGGGTGGTGTGGAGAAATCTAAGGCAAGTATTGAGGGACTCATGAGTAATGCAGTTCCGGCTTCCATGGATCTAGGGGTAACCTCGGAGGCAACACAAGTGGGTAAGCATGAGCAGGTGAAGAAGAAACAAAGTGCAGGTTCGCAGAAAGGGGGTACTTATTTGGACCAATGAGATACCGATAGAGCTGTGGGGAAAAATTCTCGGGGGCATTCAGCCGTAGATGAACTTCCCAAAAACCTGCGAGGGCGCAAAGGCAGTAAAGTCTCTATTAGTAACACCACAAAGCAACAAAAGGTTCCTTCTAAAGGGGGCAGTAAGGTGGGGACTAATCCGAATACTGGTGTCACAATAAAGGGTGAAGAGGACCTTATTCAGAGCCCTCAAGTTTTGGTTGGGGCAACTGAACTTCAGAAAGGGGACAAGGGTAATAGAAATAAATAGCTCAACACCCAGACTTAGCGATGGAGGATGACAATATGGAACAAATTGCTATGGAAGAACCTACAAATGCTTTTACAGATCAACAGGTAACCTTGAACTGCAAGGAGGGTAAACAACCTAGGGATTCAGAACAGTAGCAAGTTCAGCATTCCAAAATCTCTAAAGGAAAGGTAGTAGTAATTGCCTCTAGAAGCTCCAAAGAAGGGACTCTTCCGAAGTGGAACAATACAGGGAGAATCTCTAGTTTCGATATGATAAATAGAGGTGATGGAGGGCTTTTGTCTTCTAAAGGAGGTGATGGGAGGGCAAGCAGTTTAGTCAGTAAACAAGTTGTGGAGTTGAGACAGACTAGAGGAGGTGGGAAGCCCTCCACCAGAAATCAATAAAGATGCTCAGTTGGAACATTCGATGTCTCAATAAGACCTCGAAACAAAACCATGTAGTCCAACTTATTAAACAACATGGTTGTAAACTCGTATGTCTTTTAGAAACTAAGCTTTCAATAGCTAACCTCAATTTGATGATGAAGAATCGATTTACAGGCTGGGAGTATACTCATAATTTTGATAATATTGAAGGGAGACGGATGTGTGTAATCTGGGATCCAAACTTCTTCCACTGCCAAGTTCAGGATAAAGGAGAACAATTTCTTCACTGCAGAATCCAATGTTGTACCACTCAACGTACCTTCATGCTCTCTTGCGTTTATAGGCTTTATAGTGTCCCTAAGAGATGTGAATTATGGCAACAATTACATAGTCTCAGACCAAAAAAGCTGCTACCTTAACTCATCATGGAAGACTTTAACTGTGTTTGTATGGCTAATGAAAGAATAGGCTGCCAACCACCTTCTGCCTACCTCTTAAAAGACCTGCTAGATTTTCGCTTAACCCATGGGTTGGAAGATGCACCAGCAAGTGGTGAATTTTATACTTGGCATAGAAACTCACTTTGGGCCAAACTGGATCGATTTTTACTAAACACGACATGGAGTACCCTTGGTTATGAATGTTTAGCCTAGTTTATGCCTATGATGGTAGACTCGGATCACGGCCCCATTATAGCAGACTTGATGCATAAAACAGTACGTGGTCAAAAACCATTCAAATTCTTTAATATATGGCTACGCTTTCCAGGAGTTAGGAACAAGACGTCTATGGTATAGCTCAGTTTGTTTTATGTCAGAAAATAAAGTTGTTGAAGATTCCTTTAAAACAGCTGAATGTGGAAACATATGGACATATCTATTTTAAAGTTAAGATGGCTTCAGATGATTTTCAAGCAGCTTATCAAGCCTCTTTGCAAATTCAAAAAATACAGAGCTGCAACATGCAGTGATTACTAAAAGGAAGCAGGCATAATTTTTAATGGATGTAGATTGCAGATTCTTCCAGTAAAAAGCTAAATGCTGACACTTAGTAAACGCCGATAAAAGTACTAAATATTTTCACTCAGTAGTAAGGAAGAGGAGCAAATAGAATGAGATCTCTCATCTCATTAAATCCGATGGGTGTAGGATTGAATCGTTAAATGAGTTTGCCGAATGTATAGTATCCCACTTCAAAGACTTACTCGGTACCTCCACTCCTATGAGGGATATTGATAGTTCCATAATTCATTATGGGCCTTTGATTGATGAAAGCATGCAAAATTTGTTGCTTACTCCTATTAGGGAGGAAGAGCTTAAACAGGCTATGTTTGATATTAGTGATGACAAGGCCCCAAGGCCAGATGGCTATACTTCATCCTTCTTCAAGAACAATTGGAATATTGTTGGCCCTAACTTAATTTCTGCAGTAATTAAATTTTTTCAGGAAGATCAGCCTCTTAAATAGCTGAATCATATAATCCTTGCCCTTATTCCAAAGAAGTACTCTGATCTGCATGTTTCAGACTTTCGACCTATAGCTTGTTTGAACATGGTGTATAAGGTGGTGACTAAAATGCTTGCAGACAAAATGTCCCCGATAGTGAAAAAAATTATTGACCCTGCCCAAGCTGCCTTCATACCTGGACGAAGCATGCTAGATAACATTTTTTTAGCACAAGAACTGGTTAGGGGTTACACTCAGAAACTTATTTCTCCTCGATGTATGTTAAAAATCGACATTACAAAAGCATATGATATAGTTTCTTGGGAATTCTTAGAAGCTATGATGAATGAGCTGAACTTTCCTATAGTGTTCATTCAGTGGGTTATGGCCTGTGTAAAGACAGCATCCTATTCAATCTCCATAAATGGCTCACTTCATGGTATGTTCATTGGGAAATGTGGGCTAAGGCAAGGAGATCCTATGTCTCCAATCTTGTTTCTACTGTGCCTAGAGTATCTTTCCCGGCTACTGGCTGTAAGAACTACAAATTCTTTATTTCATTTTCATCCAAAACGCAAATCCTTGTGTATCACACATTTTGCATTCCCCGATGACCTGATGTTCTTCTCTAGAGGAGATAGGGGCTATATACAAATACTGCTGGATGCTTTATTGGAATTAACTGCAATTGCTGGTTTGAGGATTCATCCAACCAAATCAAATGTATTTCTGGCTGTGTTCATGGCATGGAAAAAGAAGCTATTTTGCAGTTAATATCATTCCCCCATGGAGAGTTCCCGGTGAGATACCTTGGTATCCCTCTTGCACCTTTGAAGGTATCAGTAGCTCATTTTTCGGTGCTATTGGATTCAGTGGAAACCTATAGCAATCACTAGAATTGGAAATCCTTATCATATGCTAGGTGGGTAGAATTGGTAAACTCTGTCATACAAGGAGTGCTGTCTTTTTGGCTTCAGGCCTTCCCTATACCCATTACAATAATAGACATAATCACTTCCACTTGTCGTATGTTCCTCTGGAGTGGAAAACATTTCCGTGTAGCTTGGGATAATATCAGTATTCCAAAAGAAGAGGGAGGTTTAGGGTTGAAAATTTGCAAACTTTGGAATTCAGCTTTGTTATCAAAAGTATTATGGAACATTCATGCTAAGGGGGACTCACTTTGGATTCGATGGATTCATGAGGTCTACCTTAAAGGTTCCACTATTTGGGATTGGATACCACATAATAGAGATTCGGCATTGATGAAAAAAATTAGGCAAATTTGGATTTAATGGTTGCCAAATTGGGTGGTCGTAGAGAGGTGGAGACAAAAATCCAAACGTTGTATAAATGGAGTCTTTTCGGCGTACAAGGTATATGAACTGTTGAGGATCCATCATCCAAAACAGACATGGATAACTTTTATTTGGAAGGGCTATATCCCACCAAAGTTTTCATTTAATATGTGGCTTGGTCTGCGGAATCGGCTTCCCACCAAGGATAATTTGGAAGGGCTATATCCTTCCTTGTAACTCCCACTTAGAGACGATTAACCATCTCTATTTTCAATGCCCCTTGACAGGAGGAATTTGGAAAGTCATCCAGGAGTGGCTAGGCATGAATCGACTAATGACCACCCTGTTTAACACAGTAAAATGGATTAATAAAAATCTAAATGGAGCAAGATTAAGGTATAAGGCGACAAGACTAGCTTTCTTGAGTACTGTCTACATCATCTGGAAAATCTGCAATGCCAAAGTTATAAATTCAGTTTCATTTACAATACATGATGTAGTTGCTAAAATCAAAATGGTAGTCTACAAAATTCTTTATCAGTTGTACCCAGCAAACTTGATAACATTTTGATTGCTCCGAGGATTGCAAGCAGTATGGAGAGTTATGATGGTGAAGCTGCGGATAGGAGTCAAAAGAATGATTTCAGGCCTGGTGATAGGCTCTTTTTCTTTTCTGTGTATGCTGGCTAGTGTTTACTACACAGGTGGGCAAATGGACTAGTAGGAGGGAGGTGATGATGGTATCTTGGAGGATTTCATGTTCTTTTTTTCCCCTCAAATTGGATCACGGTGGACCTTTTTTGTATCAGATTTATGGGAATGGTGCTTTTGATCGCAAAAGAGAAGTCAAATGGGACTAGAGGGGTGCTAGAAAGGAGCACATTTGTTATTTAAAATGACAGTAGGAAGGGATAGTTCACGGCCAGGACAGGTGGTTGGTCCCTGCCCACAGCTGAAGTCAACTTCCGATGCTACTAATTGGTCCCTGCCCACAGCTGAAGTCAACTTCCGATGCTACTAACTCGCCTGGAGCCTTGGTGAAGCTGCCTTAGTGGCGAATGGCAGCTAGTTTTTTCCTAACCACTCTTTTGTTTTTGCAAGTTAACAACTGGTGCTAACAACTGGAGTCTGCATATTGTACCCGGCGATACTGTTTATTGTCAACCAGTTGAGTTACTCACTGGCATTTCTTCACCAGGGTTACTGTTCATTGCCAGAATTACTGTTCATTAAGATACAGAAATTTGCGAGGGACTTGATGACTGTACATTGCTTGACCTTTTTGATGCAGTCACAGAGGAGATAGACATTTTGGCTACCCCTACGTACTTCGGTTACAACGAATGCTTGCAAATCTGCCTAATGATGGGGCCATCTTATGGGCTAGCCTCAATTTCCCTCAATTTTGGATGTTGCTAAATGGGAGATGTTGTTACAGATTCACTGCCCTATGTCTGACTCATGTCACTATCAGATTGGATCTCTTACCATGGCTTGTAACGATGTCTGATTACATTGTCTTTTAGCATAGTACCCATCAGTTTTGGCTTTGCTTAGTTCAATATTTGAAAATAGGTCAGCTGGAATACTCCAATGACCAGCTTCGGTCATTGTGCCAAAATAATCACACATAGTTATTTTGGAAAAATGACCGTGTATTACTGTTAAAACAAGGTTGCTTTTGTATGTAATGATGTTAGATTTTCTTGTAGCTTTTGTAAACAAAAAAATCTTTGACTTTTGTATGACTGGGGTATGCCCCATTGACCTTGTACAAAACAATTTTTTGATCAATACATTTTTACATTATATCAAAAAAAAAAGTCATGAATTAGTTGTTCTTTCTTCATCTGTATCTTCTTCTTCTTATCTCAAACTCTAACCCATAAAAGAATATGTCCACTTAACAATGAGAGAACTTCGCAAGCTAAAAATATCATAACAGGTATGAAATATTTTGGTATTGTTTGAAGTATTGGTTATTTAATGCTTGTGTTTGTTTTTATGTGTATATTTTCATTGTTGTTGATTTTCTTTCCTCTCATTCTTTTTATTTGTTTAAAAGGGTTGAAGTGATGGAATAAGGAAGAAAGTAATGAAATAACAATATGTTTATAATAGTTTGATTAAAGGAGGGTACTAAAAGAATATTTTAATATAATTTAGGTTGCAAAATACTTTATTTCTTCTTAATATGAATCTTAATTTGGATCAAGTCTCTTTTAATTAGTATTTAGTGCATAGTGAAGAAGCTTGATAGTTTGCAAATATTGGATTGATGAACTTGTGTGAGACACCTGTTTTCATACCCTTTTAGTTTATTACATGTTGGTGGGTAAAAGAAGGACAATATGTTGATGACTTAATACATGTGTATTTTCATACTTCTAGTTTCTTAATTTTAGAAAAGATCAAACTTTTGTTCAATCTTGTGGTGAATTGTTGGAATTTGAATATGTTATTTCATCATCTAATATAGTGGTCTTGATCATTAAAATTAGAATTTAGCTTGAAGCAATAGTTGCTTTCTGTACAACAACTATCTTTGAATATCTTACGTCATTGCAGGAAATGCAAGGAAGGATCTGAAAGTTATAACACCTAGGCATTTGCAACTTGCAATCAGAAGGGATGAAGAACATGATACCCTGGTCAAAGGAACCATTACAAGTGGTGCGTTTACACCACACATTCACAATTCCCTCATTAATAAAGCCACCAAGGATTACTGTTTTAGATGCCACCAAGGATTAGTGTTTTAGATGTCAAATTTTCCATTTATTGTAGTTGTATGTTAAAGTTAAAAAAAATTGTAAGGAAGCACTTGACATACTTGAACCCTTCATGTTTTAACAATCTACGTACAGGAAGTGAAGTCATGTATTCTGCCTCCTGAAATCCTCATTAAGTATAATGACTTGCTTTAAAGATGTTTTTAGTTGTTGATTAGAAGAATATGCGTCCCATAAGAAGTTAGACAGGAATCAATACTCAACCAACATCTTTAACTTTTGTACGAGTAAAAAAAACAAGCATCAAAGTGAAAAACTTATCAACATTTTAAACTAAAACAAAGGTAACGTAGCTCTTATAAAGCAGACATTATTTTTGGTCATAGAAACTTAGAGGTCCTAATTCCCAAGGAAACATTTTATAAACTAAAAACCAAACATGAATATAATTATGTTTAATTAACACCAAAAGATAGAGTGAGTAGAAGGCTGATAAATGAGGGAAACTTAGATTTCAACACAAAAACTATTTAAAGAAAGCTTCTTTAGCTTTAAAGATCTCTCCTTTATAGATCTTTTGTATATAAGAAGCTAGTGTAGTTTCAAAAAGTATACACAAACAACTAAATTGTTATGAAATGTTCCGACTCTTGAAATTATGGTTAGAAAAGCAGTATATATCTCAAGGATTAATACTTAAACCCCAATAGTTTTTTGTATGATGAGGTATAAAATACACATTTGTTGCGATTAGTATCAAGGGCAAACAAGTTGGTTTATACCCTATAGTCAATCGGTTTGGTTATAGTTAAGTGACAATTATTTAAAGGCATTCTTTATGTTGTACATGTTTAGATGTACATGATAAAGTCCATGAGATAATTATACATTACAAATGAAATTATAATGAGATTATAATTATGAGATTCATATTGCATTTATATATTATCCTAAAATTGTTCCTAGTCATTGTTTTATTAAGACTGAACATTAATATAATGCAAAAAGGCTAAGACATGTTATGTTTCCTTATGAAGGAAGTAGTCGATCTCATAAACTAAAGTATGGAGATACTTAAATAAATGTATGAGTGCTCATTAGAGAATAAGTTCACTGAATAGACCCAATATGAGAAATTCATTTGGAACATTACTTGTATGCCTGTGGAATTCTCATTATGATGATTGTATAAGTGATCCTTTGACTTGAAGTCACTAAAGTTATCTTTATAGGAATTACTACGTTTTGGCACTACTTATTACCATTTTAATCATGAGTTGTTCAATTAGTAGTCATTAGATGTAACATGAACTATATGGAGATAATTACGTGATCAAGATATGATTCACCAATCCTAAAGTAATTAAGGAGAATATTTTGTTGTTTTCGATTAGTATTGATTCGAAAAATCCTTGACCAAGGTGGAATGACACTTTGTAAATAGTTTGCAAATGTCATTAATTGAATTAATAACTAATGGTGGAGAACTATATGATTGGACTCAATATAGAGTAGACATTAATTCAATGCTCTATGTTTAATCAAAAAATTGGTTAATGAAAGGATTGAATTATACGGAAAAATTATGTACAGAAAGGTTAGTCAAAACCACTTTAACATTCCTAAATATTTGGATAGTCATGATGCGTTGCTAGACGTCAATCTTGATTTATGATTATAAATTATTTAATTAAAAAATTAAAAATAAATTAAAAGGAGTTTTAATTTATCTAATTCTAATTATGAATTATAATTATAATTTATAATCATTGTCAACATATTTGGGAATCTAATGAGTCTCACATAAAGAATGGATTGAAGAGAGCAAAGTTATTTTAATCAAGTTGGACTTGATTGTAAAGTTTGAGAAACTTTGTGACATGAGATATTTAATAAATAAGGATTAATATGAGATATTGATCTAATTTGGGCATAATTGGTATTTAATTACAATTATTTCTAATTATAATTAAAGTTTAATTTCAATTAAATTAAATTACTAAAATGTTCAAAGCTTATTATAAATATGCTTAAACTTTATAGAGCTAGCACTTCTTACTTAATCATCTCTTTAAGAGTTACAGAGTTTTCTTAACACATTTTGTGGATATTGTTAGAGGTAAGATATTTATGCTGGCTACGATGATTGAGACATATCGATTTTGGAAGCAGTTCGATGGATATGACAAGATTATGATCAAACTTCAGAAAAGGTATGAATTAAGATTCCATTTTATTATGATTTATGTGTATAATCATTTTATAGAATTAAAAAAATCTTGATTTTTGAGAAATTAAAGGTTACAAAAAAATTTCATAAGTATTTTGTTGCGGACGAGATCAGATCCTAACTCAATTTTCCAACAGTGGTATTAGAGTTGACTTTATTTCTATAATTTGATTAAACCATTTATGATTGTTATTGGTCGAAATTTGGAATTAAAAAATCAGATCGTATCTGATTGTTGAATGAACCCTAGAATTGTTTCAGAATTCTAAATTACGGGTCGCGTCTGCAAATCTAGCTACTAAGATTGTGAATTGTTCTGGAAATTTCAATAAGCCTTAAACACAGAATTGTTCTGGAATTAGGTGAGGTTTTATAGTCTGGAATTTTTAAGATGCTTTAAGCCCAGAAACCTGAATTGGATAATTGCAGCTATGTCAAATGTGATTTGAACGTCAAAAATAATTTTTCCAAAAAATAGGTTTGAGAAATTCATTGCCAGTGTCTGTTACCCTTGCATGCGTTCAGGATTTCACATATGTTGTTCTGCATTTTTTGCAAATATAGTCTTTTTCTTTTCAAATAAGAACCTCTACTAGTTGTAAAAGATGCATTACCTATTAATTGAATTTTTGGGCATTATGTGTTGTTTACGATTGGTCTTTCTGTGTGTTGATTGTGTTTTTTGGCTATTTTCTGCTTGCGATTGTGAGTGGTTGCTCTTGCTTGAGTGTTTGTTGGCTGGTGGAAACTCACTAGTGGCAGTTGCCTATCAACAACGAAAGGTTACGCCACTGATGAAGCGAGGTTCGCCCGCAACTGATGCAACTTGGAGGCGGTAGCCTGGCCGCTGTGGCGGTAGTGACTGGATCAAAAAAAACAGGAGACGATGCAAAGTAGTAGAGTAGCAATGGCAACAAATCCTAAGAGCCTGTTTGGTTGGATGTTAATTAATGGAACGGAAGGGAACGGAATGGAACGGAATGGAACGGTTTATAATGGAATGGAATGTAATATAGTGATACGTTGTTTGGGAAGGATGGAAGGGTTCATAATGTAATGTAATGAAATGTTGTTTGGATG
>JANZXR010372749.1:0-18856 GCA_027575705.1 Erythroxylum echinodendron
AAGTTCTTTATTGGAATAGAAATTGCAAGATCAAAGGGTGGTATGATGTTGTCACAGAGAAAATTTATCAGTGATGTTTTGAAAGAAACCGGTATGACAGATGCTAAGGAAGCCCCTGTAACAATTGCTCCTGGAACCAAATTAAGCGCCGATGTGGGAGAGCTCATGAATAATCCTGAAAGATACAGAAGAGTGGTAGGAAAATTGCTTTACTTGAATTACACCAGACCTGACGTTGCTTACACCGTTCAGCAACTTAGCCAATTTGTCACAGCACCTCGAGAACCTCATTGGCAAGCCATAATCTATTTGCTGCTGTATCTGAAAGGCAAGATAAGTCATGGAATTTTCTACCCTGTTCAGCCAAACACATCCTTAACTTCATACTCAGATTTGGATTGAGCATCCTGTCCTTTCAGTCGGAAATCCCTCACCGGTTACTACATATTCTTGGGACAGTCTTTGATTTCGTGGAAGACAAAGAAGCAAAACATAGTCAACAGGTCTTCAGTAGAAGCAGAGTATCGTAGTATGGCATCCACCGTCTGTGAGCTGCATTGGATATCGTATGTTCTGAGAGATTTACAGCAGCCACAACAAGATCCAATACCACTCCACTGTGACAACAAAGCAGCTCTGCATATTTCTTCAAATCCAGTGTTTCATGAGCGAACGAAACACCTGGAAATTGACTTCCATTTAGTGAGAAATTCAGTTGCAGAAGGCTTCATCGCCACCAAACACATATTGACGAAAGCTCAGTTAGCAGATGTGTTTACAAAAGTGCTACCTTCACCAATCTTCAGAACCATGATCTCCAAGATGAATTTTCTGTCATCACCTATGAATTCCATCTTGAGGGGGGGGTGTTGGACTCACGAACAAAATAAAACGAGACAGGCCCAAGCCTAGAACAAAGAACAAGAGGACAAAGAAAGCAAAGCAGAATAAGGGTAAAGCTGCAGAACAATTGCCAGAAACCAACAACGATGCAGTACCATCGTCCTTCATGCCGCATCCTTCATGCCGCGCAGCTTGTTACGCCGCACTAACAGTGATTTTTTGATTTGTTCGTTCTTGTACATAGTAAACCACCTGTAGTATAGCTCCTTTTTTTGTACAGATCTTTCCTTGTATAAAACCTAGTGGTTTATTGCAACGAAGTTTGTGAATTCACCAAAAAAAATATTCCCTGCTTCGATACTTACCTTTCACAGGCCAACTGTGTTATGGTGCTATGAGGATAAACTTGAACTTAGCAGGTTTCCAGCCTTACCTTTGGATTTAGCGTCTTTTCATTAAACGCTTGGAGTGCCCTTTATTTATACCCTTGGATCTTAGGTTATTTGTGTATTACTCTTCTTGTAATAGTTCTATTTACTGCTTTGATTGCTTTCTTAACTTATAATGATGCAACCATTGCTCTGCAGTCATAACATGAAACGTGCAAAGCAAATAAAAAATCTAATGTAGAGGGCACAAACTAATACAGAGGGGACTATTACATCTTGATAAGGTTGACCCTTTCCAACTCTTTGTCGAAACTGGAGGATTGACATACTGCTTGTACAAGGATTCTGAGCGAATTCTTGGCAACACTTTTGGAACCTAGCCTAAGATTTGTTTAATTGGCACAAAATAGCTTTTAGTGTTAGCCTTCCTCCAGAAATGAAAAGTCAAAATTTGGTACTTCGTTCTTGGAACCTAGCCTAAGGTGCTTCCAACTTGACTCCTGACTGGTGGTTTGATGGTATTGTAGTTTTCCTATTATTAAGTTTATTTCTCTAATTATAAGCTCTAGATTATTTGTCAATGTCACCCTCAGTATGCTGAATGTTTATTGGTTAGGTTGGAATTAAAAAAGTTAAGAATAACAGTAAGCATTAACAATTTCTAAAATTTTCCTAGAATTTTTGCTACCTATAGAGCCCTTCTACATTCAATGTTATGTCACGACAATACTTGCGGAAGGAAGCTTTTTGAAATATTTTATTGTGCTGAGACTATTAGCTATAACTTTATAGAAATCTTGATGGTTGGATGTTCAAGAGAGGTTTCGTACTGAATACCATTATGAGGCTACTGGGAGATTCAATGAGCATTTTTTATTATCACTTTCACCATGCAAAGCATGCGTTGTTATGGATGATGGAATGAATATTTTGCAAATTTCATCTCACATAGGATCAATTACGCAAGTTCAACTTAGGGAGGGACGTACAACTTTTTGATGTTCTTCAAGATTTTATGCTGTTAACTTGCTTTTTCACTGCTTATTCTTTTTCACTGCTTATCTGTTTAACATTTTACTGATTTCATTTTCTAACGTAATGGTGAATTTTTTAATCTATCTTCTTTTATTATATGCAGCTTGTTTCACCGGTTGTTTCCCGTTGCAACTTTTTCATTTAAATGATTGCTACATAATTTGTCATCTATATGCAGTTCTAAGAGTTATTTTCCTTGTTTCTGTCAATTCTAAGATGCTGACGGGCTTTCAGCAGCTGAAAGGGACCTAAAGGATTTGAAAGAACAACTACATGGTGATTCTCCTTTCGGTTCTTTGATAAAAAAGTGTTGCACACTAGATCAGGTAGAGAATGCCATCAAGGAAAAGAGTTTTGTTGAGCGACTAGTTTGAATTTCAAATGTTTTTGTTGGTAGAAGTTTAAAATTTCATACTGCAACAGGGAAAAGCAGTCACCGCATTTGTCGATGCAGTTCTAGATAAGACCTTACGTAGCACAGTTGCCTTGCTTGCTGCATGTGGTAATGGAAAATCAGCTGCGCTTGGTTTGGCAGTTGGGTTATGTATACACTAAATCTCTCTTTTTCTGTTTTGAAACATTTTACTATTGTTGTTATGAGACTATACATTGCTATCTATGTTTCCTCTTCTTTTATCACACATCTATCTCTCATTGCCTTTACCACACATGTTTTTATTCTGGTGAGATCTTTTTGTAGGTATTCAAATATTTTGAGATATTCAAATATTTTATACCCACAATGAACCTTGAAAATTTAAAAACCTTGTTTGAATTCATCTGCAAGAGTTTCAATGTTCTTGAATATAACTGCACCTAGCCTTGAAAATTTGAAGATGATGACATGATCTTAGTTATGAACAATTAGTTTTTAGCAATTAATAAAAACTTAAAGTGAATGCATAGAAAATATAAAACTTGATTAAAATCTGCTGCTGGTGAGATAATTTTCAACAATAATGACCAGTACCCTTCAGTACATGTTCATCACTATAGAAGATCTAGACTAGAGTACATGTAGTTTGTGGTAATGCAACTTTGAGTGGTCCATTGCATAAACCTGAAAGAAAACATATATTAACTCATGATTCTTTTCTTTCCTTTTTGACATAATTCATGAATTGGCCTCTCATTTTCCTATGATTTTCAATAATGCACAGCTGGACTGGACTTTCACGGTAGGAAGCACATCCGCGGGCACGTAATATGTTAAGGCTAAGCGACAAAAGATAAAGCATTTGTCCCTGCTTTATGATGCAGCTCATAGTTTTATACAGAAAGCCTATTATACATCATAACATACGACAAAATCAATCAATACATGCTCTGTTTTTTCTACTACTCGTTACTTTTGTTCTATGTAGGTCGCCTTTATAAAGAGATAAGAGTTAGTGAACCCATTACATATGCTTCTAGTGATCCAATAGAATCATGGCTCAATGCTGTGCTTTGCCTCAAAAAATATGCACCATGGCGCTGTTTTACTCGTTAATTAGAATTGAAGGCCGTGAAGAACCAAAACATATCTTTGTAACAATTCCACCATTATTTCCTTTCCTGGAAGATAAATGGATGCTGTGTTTGGATCTTTATTCTTAGTCTACGTAATTGTTTCAAAGTTAACTTGCCCACATTGAGATGTATCAGTTGAAATTGAAGCAAGAGTCTTTATGTTTTGCAATAAGCTCTGTAATTACATGACAGTTAAAGGCTTTTGAGCCATTTTTTCTCCAATACAATTACGCATGGATCTTCCATGGATTTATTGTTACAAAAATATCGGACTTTGTTCAGGACTAGTGACAGGCACCAGGTGCAAATCCAACTCTTCCATTACCAACTGTAGTTGTGTATTTTCAAAGATGGAAAAATCAGTACCATCACCGTTAGCTGCAAATAAATCTAACATGCATCTGTGAACCAAAACATGCAAGACAAGATCAAAATATTCATCATGTACAGTGAAAATATTATAAATGATCAAGGTCAAAATAAACAACATCAAAGCAACGAATCAAGAAAAGTTGAGTCTTCATTTAGTTGCTAGTCAATCATCAACTGAGATACGTATATCAAAAACAGATTGCAAAAATAGCAACAATGACTATCAATTCCATCCACAAAATATGTGACCAAATTATAGGAGAGGGATAACGGATTAGACATACTAAACTTTAGTATCCAAAAAGACACCAAGTTATCGACATACTCCTAATATATACTAACAATGACAGTATCATCTACTATTCTTTAGAAGACATCATAAACTTCAACATATTCTTACGTATATTAACTAGTGCACTAAGTAATGCCCTCATCTCATCAGGCCTATAAACAAGAAAAATATAACTTTCATATAATTTTGAACATTTCACTCCTAATTTCACCAAATGATTATATAGTTCTTTTTCCAGAATCGGAAGTGGTTTAACCACCAGTAAAGTGGATTTTACAATGGCTTCAGCAACTGTGTTAAGTCCATCTTTGATGACATCTTCACCGTCATCAGAGGATGCCTTGTTTTTCCTTTTCCTAGATGTACCTGGGTTTGCATTTTGAGACTGAGCTGGAATTCCCATTGGAGATTTAATACAATCACCATCTATCATTACATTGTCTCCGAAACTTAACTCATTGCGAAACAAAATTTTATCACTGTTATCCATGGTGTTCTAAAATCTACTTTTGATAAAAATGGTGCGCCTATTTCTTATCTCATGTTTGTTTCAGTATGCTCCTTACTTGCACTATCACGATCATAAATCTCCACCAACTTCTCATAGTTATGAATAGGCTTCTCTCTTCACTCAGCAACTTCTAGGTTAGCCTGTTACAAAAATAAGTACATGAATAAGCCAAATCATAACATATATCATATTTTCTTCCAACAAAATAATAAACAAGTTCACCTGGATCAAGCTCTCTCATACTTCTGGCTCAGCACTTCACATATTTGTTATAGGACTACATACAAATCCACTACCTCCATTTGAGAATAAATCAAAACACTTACTCCACTTGCTCTTGATAATCTTATTGTGATTTTTTTTCCTTATCGATTCCTTTATCAGGAAATTTTTCCTTTAATTCAGCTTCAATTGTGTCATGTACATGCGTTGTGAAAGTCCCACTAACTCGATTGCCTTGTCAATATTGGAGCAAGTATACATCAACCAAGGCATCATCCGTAGCTTGATTCCAAATGCATGACTCTCTTCGGGGTGACATTTTGTATGTTACAAATTCAATTACAAAGGTTGAAATTTATATCTAAAGCATACATAATATTGAAGCTTCAAATATTTCCAAATAATATAAAAGGCAAAAATAGTAAAAAAATTAGTGAAAATAATGAATAAGCGTTACAAAGAGACAACTGTGTGTGAAAACATTAACATTAATAAACAACGTCATATTTAAATAAACGTAGCCATTGAATGTTTTTAAAGCAATAAAAAGTAACGGAACACATAAATTTATTGTGATGTGGCAATATCTACCCTAAAGTGTAATAAGCCCATATATGAGCCACGATGCTATCTTTTATGATTTCCCCACTGTGTGCAGCATCTTCATCGTCATTTTTATATCCATATTGGTTATCATTTTCCCCTCCATCGTATTCTTCATTAAGGAATGTATCATTTGGATCTGTACCAATTAAGAAATTGTACAAAATGATACAAGCCATAATAATTTTTTTTATCTAAATCCTATATGTTGGTTCTGTGGTGGATGCTATAGTAGGGAACTGTTTTTTCAACACACCAAATGTCATTTCGATAACGTTATGTAACGATGAATGTCGATGAGTGAATAATTCAAGAGCATTTCGTGGAGGATTCCTTGAATATTCTTTCAAGTGATATCATTCCCTTTTATACGGTGTAAAAAGTCCACTTCTCAACATGAATCTACCATCAACAAGATAGTATTTTCCTATAATAACTAAAATTATGTCAAAATATAATTTATGAAATTTATTAATTAATAAGATTTGAGCTTTATTTTTACCTTAGAGAATTTTAAGTGAGTACTGCTTAGTTAGTGCACTTTTCATAATATGTGAATCAGATGTTGTTCCTTCCTATCTAGCCAATACATATGTGAACTTCATATCAAAAGAACAACCACACAACACATTTTGTGTTAGATAATCCTTTCTTCCACGAAACCTAGGAGCATCTCGAGCAAGTAGTTTGACACGGATATGTGTACCGTCAATTGCAGCAACACAATCATGACATTGAACTATATTATTATCAAACATTATATGAGTTTAATATAATTATACTAATTTAAGAAAAGAAAATCACCTTAAAAATGAGTAAAATCTACTACTGTTCAACATTTTTGATGGAGTTTCTAATCTGTCAGGTTGTCTTAGAAAGATGTCTTCTAACTTTATAACTGCTTTCAAAACGCTATGAAAATGACAATTTACAGTTTTCCCAGATCGTCTCTAAAAGAACACAATTGCCCGATTGGTAGCATTATGCCCTAATATGTATAGAAACTTCACTACTTGTTCTTCAACAGTTGGGTTCATAGTGGGTCAAAGCACACCTTTTCCAACTAATAAATCAAATAATTCAACAATTAGTTTACGCTGCATTCTAATTATATTTCTCCTATTGGAATGGCAAAAAAAATTTCTTTTCCAACTAATAAATCATATAATTCAACAAATAGTTTAGGCTGCATTCTAATTATATTTCTCCTATTGGAATAGCAAAAAATTCTTCACATGATACTCTCTCTTGATTGCGATCTCTTTGATGGTGTAAGCATTTGCAGTTTGTCTTTCGCGCGTCTCTTTCTAACACCCACCAATAGACCATAAGACAAGTAATATGAATACGCGCTAATTGATGAATACAAATCAATTTGCTAATTTGATTATTCACTCGATTACCTTCACTGCTCAAAATGGTACGCCTTGGTTCGGACACTTGATTCTACCGATTGGAATTTAGTTTCTCATTTTCTTTTGCCATAACTATAAAACCCACTTGATGAAATTAATGGGTTTGATGATTTTGATGATGGATTCTTATTCTTTGATGTCTATTGACTAATTAACATGAGGAAATTTTCATTTTCTATGGTGATTTAGGCCTGAATCAAAACCTAGGGTTTTGGAGTTCAAAGCTGCCAAGGGAGGCAGAGTTGTAGGTCCTTCTTATACAATTTTCTTGAGCTATTTAATGTGTGATTTTGAAGCAACTCAAAACTTGAAAGTTGTCTATATAGGTGTCTACTATATCCCTGAATTTTGTTTCGAATTTAAGGTGAGCCAAAAATGAGATATAAGTCTCGATTTGAAACTGGTTCAGAATACCAATGGGATTGAAACATGAAATGAAAGTTAATTGTTTGAGGACTTTAGATCCAGAATTGGAAGATGAGTTATACTTATGAAATGCTAGAAAATACATTATCTAAGTTCTGGAAAAATGGAATTTTAATTGGATGAGTATCCTTTGAGATATGGCTAAATAAGTGAAGGTTGTTACTAAACTTAGTGACACAGAAGAGAACATAAACAGACATCTTAGAAAAATCACAAGAAATCCAAATTACATAAATTTTTAAGCCATATTTGGATATGAGATATCCATATGAGTCTATTGAAAATGGAATTTTGAATCACCTCAACTGGATAAGAAATGAATAAGTTATAATGAGTTTAGTCAGGAAGGGTCCAACTTGTGACAGAATATTAAGGCTGACTGTAAATGGGATATTTGGAGCCTTAATGACGGAATTAGAAAATGCTCAGGTATGAAAATTTTGAGAAACATTGGACCTATGTAGAAAAAGTTATGCCTCCGCGAATGAGACCTGCGTAGTTGAATTAGTTAAACCGAATAGGTTCAAGTATGACTAAGCTAATCAAGACATAAAGAATCAAGTATTTGGAATTGTGAACTAAATTTGGACATAATGAAGTCCAAGACTCCTAATTTCAAGGGAAATTTTGGCTTAAGAAAATATAAATTTATAATGAAATGAGATTTTTGTAAAAATGACTAATGCGGGTATATGTAATTTTTATGCATGCTACCCAATAGCTTATGAAAGCAGACGAGGAATAGAACTAGAAGTTGTACCTAGTACCTCTCAAGTTCAAGAAGATTAAAAAAGAGATAAGAACTCCTGAGATAGTCGAGGTGAGTATAATCATGCTACTATACTTGTGTAGTAATCCTTTTTATCTTGCGGCTTGTTGAATTGTTCTCGAATCTATATGACTTATTTGATATATGACTCCCTGTGATTGAGTCTAGCATGTTGTATGCCGGTTTGGCCAGATAATATTCAGATTATTTGCATCTTCTGGTTCCCTTGTTATACTAAACATATTAATTGCAATTCTTTGATGAACCATGTTTTTTCTTGTTAGCCATGATTGATGAGTTCACATGATACCCAGCTGATGGAGTATATTGTCAGACCATGTGCACATAGGTAACTCATCGGTGATGGGTCAGATCCGAGCCCTACTTAGAGAGGGCAGGCCTTCAGGGGCAGGGTTAGGCCAACCTTGTCTAGAAAAGAGCAGATATGCCGTATTAACATGCCTCTGTCTGTTCCCAAGAAATTCAGAAAATCAGAACTCATAAATGAGAAATCAGAACTTAGAAATGAGAAAGCTCAGAATTAGAAATCCTTTGGAACTCTACTAAAGAAAAGAACCCAGAACTCAGAAAAGAATTCAAAAACCAGATTAATTTTATAATAGAACAATTCATATTGAGATTTACTATTGATACTCATATGATTGCCGCATTTAAAAATACTACCTGTTTATTTATTGATATCATGTATTGTTGTTTAGAATGCTACAGACTATTCTTGTGAAGCTAGCCTTGTGTTACCTAGCCTCACAAGCATGGCAGTATGTTTATATCTCACTGAGTCGTGTTGTAGGCTCATCTCTCACTATTATCGTTTCAGGGGATTAGCAGATCATGCAACAAAGAAATCCAAGCCCTTTGAGACTTGTTTGGATAAACAAACAAGTATTTTTTTGGCATGATGTTAATTGCAGATGCTTATAGTTGCTCCATGGTTTATCATAATCATATGTACATGATACATGTATTATTATGCTATGTTATTGAGAATGATGTCAGTTGATGATATGAGGTGATCATAGATGGCAGATTATAAGTAAAAAATGGATGTTAGAATTATATATTGAGATCCATGCTTCATTCAAAACTGTTAAGCAGGTATATAGATTATTAATTAGACAAACGAATGGGTCACGCCAGATTTTCAATAGAATATAGAAAAATTAGGCTTACTACCAGTTTTGGTGGCATTAAGCCTACCAATCCCCTAGTGCCAACACGGTCCAAAAGGTAGGTTGTGTTAGAAGTTAGAATTATTAAATAAGAAATCGTTAGCATTTAGTCATGAATAAAAAATCAGGATTTTTGAATTTGAAATTTATGGAGTTTATTTATAAATATTTTTAATTACATATGGTTGCATGTATTAAATGGAATTGTTAGAATTAAGTTAAGGAGTTATGATATTAAATCAAATATTGAAGGGTAAGCTTGGAAAGATTAAAAAAAAGAAAATTGTCTTGAATGAATAGGAGAAGAAAAAATGAAGGTGCATGCGTGAGAGACGTGTAGAGGTTAGAAAAGAAGAATCTAGAAGAAAATAGAGAAAGAGAAAGATAGTCGTGTAATGACAAGAAAAAAGAGAGAGAAGTGTTTGAGAGGTTAGGGGAAAAAAGAGAGAGTCGTGAAAATAAGAAAGAAAGAGAGAAGAAAAATGTAGAAAGAAGTAGAAGAAGAGAAGCAGAAACCGAAGCATAGACAAAAAAAGGAAAGAAAGATAAAGCAGATAAGAAGTGGATTTAGCTGAGTTTTTTTAGGTAATCCTTTATCTATTCTTCTGGTTTTGATAGAAAAATGAAGTAGAGAAACTAGGTTTTTATGTGCTGAAAATGAAGAGAGAAAGAAGAGGAACAAGAGATTTATGTTCTTAGATTTTCATGAACTTTTAACTAGATCTTAGTTCTTATAGTTAGATAAACTAAGAGTAGATTAAGTCTAAGCTCATTTTTGGATGATAGAGCTTTATGGAGGTTCTATTCGTATATGTTGTTTGAATGAAAAATATGTTTGTTTGAAGGGAATCAAGAATATCGAGGGCATGAACAAGAGGAAAGACAAGCTTGAGCTTGGTGTTACAAGTAAATAGGTGGCTAATATGTTTATAGTTTTTATGATGATGGGTTGTATTATTTGATTTTGTGTGTATAAATGCTTGTCTTGAATCTTTGTGAATGTGGGAAAAATGTTATATGAATCTAATATCATGTTTGCTTTGCAAGAATTTTGCTGCTTTGATGTTAATGAAAAATAGAAAATTTAAGAAGTATGAAAATATGAATATGATATGAAATATATAAGCATCGGAAATTTGCTTATATGGGCAAGAGAGATACCATTTTGTTTGTCACGTGCACGTTGAACTAAAGCCTTCTCCCGGCTGCCCGCTTATGGCACATGAGCTTCAAAAAATGGACTCATTCTGTTCATGATGTAAACTTCAATTTTGCTATTATGTTTTATGGGATTCTCTCGAGCTATATTGTTGTTTACTTTGTTGTGATTTGCTGAGCATGATTATAATTGAATGATTTGTTTGATGATTGTAAAATATACGATATGGATTATGTGACTATAATTTAAATTAAATGTTCTGTGAACTGGATTGGTGTATATAAATATGCTTAGGTGTGTGTGTGTGTGTGGCTCATCACCGATGACTATAAACATATTAGCCATTGAGCTTCACAGCTTACCGTATCATTTTCCACTTTTTAGGTGCAAGAATCAGCATATCAATAGTGAACCTTGCAAAAACTTCAGCAAATCTCCATGAAGCTCGTCTTTTGTAACTTAGTTTAAATACCTTACGTTGCTTTGAAATCATGCATTCATGATTGTATTTTTGTATTATGCTACTATTTTGACTCTTAATATGTAATTGAAGTTATGTATAAACGCTACATTGATTGAGAAATGAAATTCTGTTTTGTTTGAGAAATGACAGTAACAATCTTAGAGTTTCTCTCTTGAATATATGTAGAAATTTCTTCTCTGTTAAGTGTCAACTGTGGTTGGGACTAAAATTGTTAGTTATGTGATGGCTTTTGGATGGGTTTTCTTTAAGTAAATTGTTTTAATTGGAGTTTTGTATGTATGGTTTATATTGTTAGTTTTGGGTCTTGTGATATTATGTAAGGTGTATATTGAAGGTAGAGAGAAAAAGGAGATGAAAATGTGTTCTAAATATTTAATGAATAAACTGTAACGATCTAAGCATAAGTAGATAAAATTGTCTTCATGAATGTTGTAGATCATTCTTTTAACTTTCTAAAGACATAAAGTCTGAAATTTTTGAACATCGAGATTAAATGTTAGGAAGATTAGAAGTGGGTGTACAAAAGTTGCACTGTTCATCGAATTGTATGATCGTACAAAGGCCATTTCAGTTGGAAGATCGTGATTGTGCACAAGCACGATCGTGACTTCCAGCTCTAACGACCATGACTCTTTGTTGTCACGACCGCTACATTCTCGCATTTTTTTATTTGTTTGCGTATTTGTTTTTTCTCCAAACCATAACTTATGTTTATTTTATTTCATTTTTATTTTTATTATTATTTTCCAAAATTTCCCAAATTTTGGCACCTTGTCATCACGAAATAAAAACTGAGACCTGGAGCTAACATTTTTGTCTTATCCAAGACCAAATCTCTAGAGAAGGGACACTTAAATAATAGATGATCCCTATTCTCTTGTCCTGAGTTACACAAGACACAAATCTTAGTGGAATTTAGGAAAAAAAAGCCTATCCATTGTACTAATTTTTTTAGTGGTAGTGAGTCATACGATGAATGAGGAGCTAGGCAATAACTCTTTATTCCAGACCACTTCACACCAATCCACTTTGACATTTCTCTGTAATAGCCATTCTTTTCAACTTTTTGTTGTAAATAAATCTTGCTGGTGGTTTCTCCAAATATATCTACCAGATATCAATAAGTTAGGGGAGTAGTTGGGTTGTAAGTAGTGAATTTCTCTTTGAATTCCAACCACTCACCCTTCCTAATAAAGGCTTTAACCTTAGCAGTAAAGAAAAGGTGGCTTAGTGATTAAATGACAGTCTAATTCCTGCTTAATTGTCCCTTTGTTGCCCAATCATGATACCAAAAACTAGCTCTTACACCATCCCCTACTTGACATGAAATTTCAAAAACCAATTCCTCTTTTATCTTCAACAGTTGTGATAGAAACCAAGAATGGGAGATCTTTAGATTAACAGACCATATACTTTAACCTTTTAGGACATAAGTATGGAGCCATTTTACCTATAGGGTGTCATCTCCCTGCAGGATTGACCAGAATTTCTTCATCAAGAGAGCTTTATTAGATGATTTTATAGGAATAACTCTAAGGCCTCCCTCCAGTTTAGGTCTACAAACATCAATCCACTTTACCTTGGCATATCCCCTATTAGGGACACCTCCTCCTATAGAAAATTTGGATTAACTTTTCTAGTGACTTAATAACTCCCCTTGTAAGTACCATATTCGAGAACCAATAAGTATGTGTGGAGTGAACCACAGAATTTACTAGTTGTAACCTTCCTCTAAATGATTGGGCACGGTTAGTGATAATTATGCATTAGTGTGTGTTTTTCTAAGTATTTGGTATGCATTTCTTGCATGATCTTCATTGTTGTTCTTTTATATTTGATGTTAATTTAGGGTAAGAATTGATTATTTTGATGTAGGAATGAAGATTGAGCAACTTTGCGATTGAGCTAAAGACCAAAAGAGGAGAAAAGAAGAGGAAGCATTATGATGCAAGAACCCACGATCGTGGGAAACATGTCAATTCCTATGATATGTTTAACCTAGAGATGTACGAGGGTCACTTAATTTTTAGGTTTTCTAGACTATATAAGATAAAAAAAACCTATAGATGAAGGAGGACTTGAGACCTTCATATAGAATGGCCTTCTTGAGTGAAAAACCCAGGTTTGGAGTCTTAAGAAAGGTGGAGATTCAAGGAACATCAATCACAATTAGGAAAAGAGCTTACCAACACTAAAATTTTCAGATTCTGGCAAAGAAGAGGAGGAGTTCTCTTTATTTAAATTTTCTGTCGTTTTATCTCTTATGGTCATTGTATGATGGAATATTCAATTATCGGAGAAGTTGTAGACACCATGAGTAGCTGATTTATTTTTAGGAATTACTTTTGAACTATCTTGTTAAACTCTTATTTTATTGATTTGAATGAAAAATGCCTTTGATGAATGTTGAATACATTCATACCTTGCAATAGATCAAGAGATTAAATAAGGTAATCTGTGTAAGATCGTACAATTAGAGTTGGCATTCTATAGACCTACATTCATCAAGTTAATTAATTAGTTAGAAAAGAGATTTCGACTAATTTAATTGATTACCTATAGGATAACTCAATAACTAGTTAAATTGGTATAGTGATTTGGTAGATTGAGAGATTGCTTAATCATCATCATTTAATTTGGTTATGGACAATTAATTACACCTTGATAGAGGGTAATTAATATATTTGGACATCTTAAGTGAGACATAATTCAATTAATAAAATATGAGGGAGACAACAAAGGGAAAAAGTAATCTTTAGTTGTTAAAATCTTGAATTCCAAATTTCTGTATTTTGGTGTTATCAATTGTTCATTGTTATTCATTTAATTTTAATTTAACTTTCTAGTTTATTTCCATAAAACAATTTCAGTACTTAAACAAAGATTGATCTGAATTAAGTGGTGCCTAAGAAGAATCCTTATGGGATCAATATCCACTTTTTAACTACAAGTCACGGCTTATATACTTCCAGTTTTTGAGTTTAAAAAATAGTAGATAGTTTTGCAATCAACAAGTTTTTGACGTCGTTGCTAAGGATTGTTTGTTTAGCATCTTGTTTAGTTTAGATTACTTTGATTTAAGAATTTTTGATACTTTTCCTTGTGTATTTGCAAGTGCATGAACATAAGGAGCACGCGAAGATTGACAGAAATTAGTAACAACGAGTTTCCTGATATCACAAGATACAAACAAGAGTTAAGAAGAGTGAAGCATCGAGATAGTATACAAAGAGATATGGATGAAGAAGGAGAGCAAGGAGGAGTTGAGAGGACACTGATGGACTTTATGAGGCCAAGATTCAGTCCTCAAGGAGTTGCGAGGCTTGCAATTCAGGCTAACAATTTTAAGATTAAGCCAGCACTCCTCAGCATACTTCAGAATAGTGTGCAATTTTATGGGCTATCCAATGAAGATCCAAATGCCCATATTGCTAATTTTTGAAGATTTGTGACATCTTTCGGCTCAATGGATTGTCCGATGATGCAGTAAAATTGAGATTATTTTCTTTCACTTTGAAAGATCGGGCGAAGGCATGGTATAATTTGTTACATTCAAGATAGATCACTACTTGGGAGCAGTTAGCCCAATCATTCCTCGTGAAATATCTTTTGTGGACCAAGACGATGAGGATCACAAAGGAGATCATGAATTTTCAGTAGAGTGATAGGGAATCTCTCAATGAAGCCTAGGAGAGATTTAAAGAATTACAGAGAAGCTGTCCCCACCACAACCTTCCGAGGGAGTTTTTGTTGCAAACGTTTTACAATGGTGTGAATTCGAGCATGAGAGAAACCATAGATGCAACCATTGGAGGTTCTTTAATGAGGAAGACTATTGAAGCAGCTTATGACCTTTTGGAGGAGTTGGCGAGCAACAGTTGCATGTGGTCAAGTAAGAGGAGTAGACAAGGGCAAAAGGAGCAAAAGGGTATGATCCCTATTGAATCAGTTACTACTTTGCAGGCCCAGATCACAACCCTTATAAAGCAATTGAGCAACATGCAAGGAGCATCGTCATCTACAGCTAAAGTGATGTAAGTACAGTGTGAGCTATATGGGCAAAGCAATCATGGCTCATCTGAATGTTTTTTGTTAGAAGCTAGTGGTACAGAATAGGTAAATTACCTGGGCCAGCCACAAAGAGGTAATAACCCTTACTCAAACACTCATAATTTAGGGTGGAAAAACCATCCAAATTTTTCTTGGAGCACTAATAATACAGGTGGCCAAGCAAGATTGCAAGGATCTCTTGGATTTCAGTAAGATCAAATTAGGTCGATGGAGAGCAAAATGGACAAGCTGATGGATGTTTTTGGGTCTAAACTGGCAACTCAATAAGAGAATTAGAAGAGGATGTTTGCCAGCTATGAAGAAAGTAAGAAAAGGATAGAAGCAAAGTTTGACCAAATTGTGAAGAATCATGCCTCATCCATCCACAATTTGGAGGTTCAGGCAGGTCAACTTACTAATGCTTTGTCTTCTAGAAGTGTAGGTAGTCTACCGAGCAATACTGAGGTCAACCCAAAGGAATGGAACATGGCCATCACTCGAACACAAGAAAAGGAAATTCAACATGTGAAGGAAGACGGAGACAAGAGAGAAGGACAAACAATTTTGGAAGTCCTTCCAAGTGAGCTCATAATTGAGCTAATTAAGGAGCCTCAACTTGAAATTCTATACCCTATTCTTGCTCAGCATAAGTCAAGTTCAATTAGGGCAACGAGAAACTTTAAGGATGTTGAATCAAACAAGATTGAGGATATAACTAATCAACTACAAACAAAGCTCACGTTAAAGGAACCAGTTAAGCAAAAAGTGAAGGAGCATATAGCAGAAGGAAACCTTAACATAACATAGAAGAAAGAAGACCCAGGAGATTTTTCATTCCTTGTAGTATCAATGGAGTTAAAATAGCTAGGGCATTTACGAACTTGGGAGAAAGTATCAACATGATGCTTTACACTTCTAGTTAGAAGTTGGGATTGGGAGAGTTAGAGCCTACAAAGATATTAGTGAAAACAGCCGACAGAACAGTGCACCAACCGAAGGGACTTATTAAGAATGTGTAAGTACAAATTGATATATTCATCTTCCCCACAGATTTTTATATACTGGATATTGGAGAAGATGCAAAAACCCCCTATGGTCCTTGGATGACCGTTCCTGGCTACTTCTCACTCGATAATTGACGCTGATGGGGGTGAACTAACTCTAAAGGTAGGAAAGCAACAGATAACATTTAAAATATCGAAGAAAGACAACAATTCCCCTCTACTTCCAACTAATATCAAGGAAACCAAACCTCAACAACAATGGGAAGAGATTGAGGATTCTGGGCATGCATTCAGAAAGAAACGATCACGTAGGAGAAGGCAAAGGAAGGAAAACTACAAGGAAGGTGGAATCCATAACAAGGTAGCTCATGTGTAGATTTTGAGATCAGTGACTGCACTACCACTACACCATTCATTTGAACCACCTTAAGCATAAGGAAAGTGTCGAGCTATCGATGTTTAAAGAAAGCACTGCATAGGAGGCAACGCATAGGATTTTATTTTCTCTCGCTTGTCTTTATCTACTTGTTTATTTGATTCATTTAGTTATGACTATGCTTGATTTGAGTTTGCTTGATGTTTATTTGGTTTTTGTTTGAATTTTAACTTGTTTTCTCTTCAAATTTCTTGTTGGTAAGATTATTTTGATGTGTTTGTAGGTTGCGGGACTGTTGAGAATGCATGCTAGGCTTGGAAGAAGGTCTAGAAGTGAAAAAATTGCAGCAACCCACAACCGTGGGAATTGGTAAGTTTCCCACGACCTAGGGAAAACTCTCCAGAAAGTTTCTGGAGTATAACCCAGGATCGTGGGAATGAGGGTGATTCCCATAACTGTGGGAAATCTCTCCAAAAAATTTCTGGAGAGTTAATCCATGATCTTGGGAATGATGGCGATTCCTATAATTGTAGGAAGGCCCATATGAGGAAAATTTTAAATTTCTCTCTTTTCTTCCTCTTTCATTCATTCTTCAAATTTTCACAACCTCTCTCTCTAATCCCACGAAACCTACTCTCCTACTCTACACCAAACTCTTAATATTTTCTTCATCTCTTCCATCAATCTTACAATCCTTTGCTCTTCTTATACATTACACACTTAAGAATTAAAGGATTTGGTGAGATTTTTTCTCTCTCTCTAAAAAAATGAACTCACCTCTCTCTTCTTTGTTTTTTGCAGATTTTTATCTTCCAATGGCTCCAAAGATGATGGTAGCCAGGAAACTGGCCGACGAACTATACCTTCAAGTCTTTGACAAAGGTAAGCTGAATATGGCGGTGACTTTCCTGCCCCATTCTTGATTTTTTCGGAATACGAAGGTATGAGATTTCAGGACTTTAGAGATAGAGAATTAATTACTCCTAAATATTTTGACTTTGAACTATTAGAAACTATAGGAGTGTGGAGTAATGTTGAGCAATTAGCTACGAACATTGGATAAGGTAGGTTCATTCACTGTGATGTTTTGATTTATCCTATGATGATTGCCAAAATTTTCACTACTGTGTGCTACACTCCTAAAATAGATATATTTTGGTTTAAGATAGCTGGCGATGTTTATAAATTTGATTATAATGTCATTCGTGCACTTTTTGATTTATCAAACACAAAAATTTTAGATGATCATGATGACTTTGATGTGGATAATTACTAGAAAATTCTAACAGGTGAAGCCAAATTTAACTTTAGGAATGCATCAAATACTTTAATTCGTAGCGCAGAGCATTTACTTCTTCACAAATTTATGTGCTTAATGGTTTTCAATAAAACTGAAAGTAATAAGTGCTCGACCAAGGAACTTTTCTTCCTTTAGTGCATAGATTGAAAAATCAAAATAAATACACCTTATTGAATTTTTCGATCTATTGTTAGTTGTGTTAATAAGAACTCTTATTTTGGCATGTCATACATTGTTACTGTTTTGGCTTTGATTTACAAACTTGATGTGGATAGTATATGCATGACTCAATATGATATGTTTGACATATCTTATTTGAGGCAATCTGAAATTTTGGAGCTCCATTCTATGGAGCTTTAAAATTCTCAGATGCGCAATCCAGTTAAGAACAGGAAGGGCAAGGATGCGGTCACTTCCTGACCATCCATATCCTAAGCAACCCTGAAGCCACAAGAAGAGGCAGTGGAAGAGGAACCAACTGCACTAGTAGAGGTCGACAGATTTCAGCAAATTCTCGACCAGATGGCTCCTAATTATCAACAAATGACGTTGAAAATTAATGAGCTCGACACCCAAATGAGACAAGTCCATAAGGAGCAGCGGTACATAAAGAAGAAATTCCTCAAATTTATTCAAAGGAATAATTTTGAAGCCCTTTCGCCAACACCGTTGCCACCACATTCTCCATGAGCCCTTCTTAACCTAAACTTTTAAATTGTGTCAATTACTTTGTTAGTTGTCTTGTCTTTTGTTTGGTTTGATGTATCTTTTGTTTCATTTGATGTCTCTTTTGTTTGGTTTCATGTCTTTTGTTTGGTTTTATGTCCTTTGTTTGGTTTGATGTCATTTTTCTTTATTTTATTGTTGCCTTGTAACATTAAGGGCAATATGTTCTTTAAGTATA
>JANZXR010372770.1:0-18853 GCA_027575705.1 Erythroxylum echinodendron
TCACTGTTCACAGATGCATGAGCATGAGATGTGTTTTCCTAACTTCTCCGATTGACCTCGCTTGGGCCTGTTTCTCAATGATATATATGCGGCTCCAATGGTGCATCATGTTCACAGCCCTTGCCACCATCTCCATGCTCCCCATGCTTGATCTTTGGATCCACTTAAGCTCTAGTACTGGCACTCTCCTCTCCTCTTGATCTTACATAAACATTGTTCACAAAGTTATTGCTCATACTAACTAGAGATTTCAAAATGAAGAAGCTGCTAGTGATCCTACTGGGCTTTACGGTCATTAACTTTACATATACTATTGAAGTTAATTATCCTTTATTCCTTCTTTTTTCTCAAAGATGTCCTCACCATCACTTTTAATTGAAGTGGACTATTCTTGATCACAATTAACTCAAAAGATTTTAAAGTCAATTCCTTTTCTCTTTGACATTCTTTCATCCTCTACTATTTCCTTGAGTGTCGTCTCATAAGCGAAAAGTGACCTTTTACCTCCAATGTTGTCTTCAAATTCAACTTCCATAAATTTCACAGGGATATAAATAGATTTTTTGTTAACTAAATGTTAAAATATGACATTTGAAAGTCTTTTGTCTCATTAATATTATGTTTCATGTGAAATAGTTCATATAGATGCACGCTAACTTTATTTTGCCTAACTTGATATGTATTTTTATGGCTTAATCCGAAGGTATGTCATTGTATTATGAATAGTTTCACACATAGACGCACAATTAACTTTGTTCTCATTAAATGCACATAATATAATATGGGAGAATGCTACCAATATTCACTGCAATCATCCTTTTATTATTCGATTCTCATTTGAATTCCTTGAGGTATTGTGGCAGTTTCATTATCTGCCGTTGTAGATTTAGTTGTGATAATGCATCCATTTTTAAAAATATTATACAAATCTATTCCTTCAGCTATTAGCAAGAATTTTACGAGCGTTTCACATTACAAGTAATTACTTTATACAGGCTAATTTGTATAAAGTAAATTAGCCTGTACACTCTTATGGTTGGACTACCGTAGAAGAGATTCCTATGATCTAAATTTAGTCTCGTGTTAATTAACTAGCCTTTTATACATTATACATACCTTTTGATTAATTTTAATGTGAATTTACAATATGGCAATTTATGATATAGCTCAATCCGCACAACAAAGAAATTTAAAATAAAATTAAACAATAATATAAAGTAATAATGTAAAAGATTGACAAGGAAAATATACGAAAATATGACTTATAATTGTTTGGTCTATTCCTTGAACTTATATTAACTCTCCAAATGCCATAAATATTTATTCTCTATAACTCATTTTATTTGAAGGTAAAGAGAAAACTACTATAACAATTTCACAAATTGGTGTATCACTTATTAGGAGTCTCCTAAAACTAACTTAGTAAAATATGTATAGTGAAAGTGAGCAAATACTTTGTAATAGTTCAATTGAGCGGCAATAATGAGAACTCAATTGAATATCTCGATACAATTCATAATGAAGCTTTCAATTTGATCATATGGTTAGCTTTTTAATCTATTTTAAGCATTAATTCTTATTAAACATCCATATTTAAAAAAACTATATATACTCTAATTAATCAATTAGTTGTTAGAGATCATTGGATTCTAAATATGGAAATAACTATTGTACAAACTCATATTAAGGGCTGGCTATTGTTGTGAAGATTTTGAAATGAACTATAATTTCACATCAAAATGTGACAAGGTCGAAGTACGATAGTCGAACTTCTACAATTCAACTCAACCTTACCAATTTTCTCGTGTTTAAGTGTTTCTCATAAAGGCTAAACTAAACCAACATATTTCACTAAGCCAACAAAAGAAAATGGATAGCAATAGGAAGAGAAAGATCCATAAAGATTTTATAGAAAATGTACTAACCTTTATATTACGCAAAATTAGTACAAAGTATACAAAAAAATTCAATTCTTTTATAAATGAAGCCTTTATTTACATGAGCTATTTATAGGCTTTTAGAGACATATTGGGCAAGCATACAAGAAATTGATAAGACCGCCATGCTACTAACTTAGTTGGTGGTTGACATCTTCAACCACTTTGGGCACTATCTTTAATGGATTTTACATAGCTTACCACTAAGCCATTTCTAAGTAAAAGATATGAACAACAATAACAACAACAGCCACTATGAATCCTGCTACATAGCCTTACTTCAAAGTAAAAGATATATGTGATAAATGAAGGTAAGACACATCATTTATGTCCTTTGAAATGTCCCTCATTCCTTTGTTGATTCATCCCACTAACTTTGCCATATCACCAAGGATCTTTATCCAAAGGCGAAAGTTAGCCAAGTTCTGAATCAATCTACATATGGTCTGACTAATGCACACCCATGGTCTAGTCTGTTCATCCATGATCTATCATTTAAGCACCAACTCATCCCTAGTGCACCAAGGACATCTAAGGCAAGTCCAACTTGCCCAAGCTAGGCTGATCAATGCCTTACAATCCATCAAAGCTAGTTAAAGCTTAAACCACGCTCGATCCTACTTAGTTAAGTCACCTTGGTTCCTTTGGCGTGCCTAATCCATGTTAGAAATTGGATAAGGCTTATCAATGGCTTGCAAAATAGTCCTATAATATTAAGGGGCTAATAAACTACCTGCACCAAATGAACTCAACAACGTCATTAGAATAAATTGAAGGTAGTCATTTACTTGGTCTTCAAACTACCACAAGGTGGTGTCATTTTCCCAAAGTCTAAGATTTGTTTCTTCTTCTATTGAATCAATAATTTACTTCTCTAACTATTCTTGTGTTACCCTAATATTTTATGAACCAAAATCTTCTCAATTTGATCGTCAACATGATTCCTTACAACCATTGGAACCTTTTTGACTTAACTCCTCTTTAGATCTATAACATCCACATGATATGATTTAAAGAAACAAACATGCAATGTTAGATGTACCTTTGGCCACTTAGGTAACTTGAGTTGATATGCTATATTTTCAACCTTTGAAGGATATGAAATGGCTAATCGTAATTTGGCACTAAGCCTCGAAATACCTATTTCCTGCTAACTTTCTTTCAATTCAGCTAAGTTTAAGGAATAACTTATCTCTAATTCAAATTTGAGAGTTATCCTTCATTGATCTATATACTTCTTTATTCACCAAGAAGCTTTTTGGAGGCTATCCTTTGCTTCATCTGACAACACGTATTTTTCCCTTACAAATTAATAGGCAGCTAGATATTTTTCTCCCAGCATTTGTTGTGTTATCTTAAGAGGCTTAAACTGTTGTTTTCCCAACATAAATTCAAAAGGAATTTTCTCAATCGTTGATGATTTATGTAAGTTATAACTAAACTATGCAGTATGAAGTAAAATCAACCAATTTCATTGACTTGCATTTAAATAATATTGAAAATATTCCTCTAACAATCCATTGATCTTTCCTATTTAGCCATATGTTTGTGGATGATTTTGAGTGAAAACCTTTTATTTACACGCTATCATTGAGGAGACACATCCAAAATTAATAAACCTTTTATTTACACGCTATCATTAAGGAGACACATCCAAAATTAATAATTTAATTGGGTGTACTTGTATATTATAATGTTCACTGGAAATCCAAAGTTCTTTACCATATTTTTGTAGAAAAGCTCTATAGCAACATCCCAGGGATATGAACCTGAAGTTGACATAAAGACTATATACTTGCAGATTTTATCAATCATCACTATGATTGAAGCTATGATGTCAACCTTTAAAAACTCACTAATGAAACCCATCAAAATTGAAATCCATTTTTTTTCTGGGATGGGGGGATCGACAAAGGCTACAATAATCTTGCCTCCTTCTTTATTTTAGGCTTATTCAATTGACAAATAAGGTAAGTTTTAACATGTGCCTTTATTTTTCTCTCCATCTTTGGCCAACACTAAGAAAAAGAAAGGAGCAAACATCCGTTGAGCTCCAAGGTGACCAACCCACTATTTTTCGCACACATCTCCTTCATTAATTCTTTTCGCAAGGCACTGAAACTTGACATGTACAATTTTTGTTCTTTGTTATTAAAATCCCATCATCATCAAACCAAAAGGGGCTACTACCTTGATTAGGCCTAGTATATCTAATTCAACTTGAGTGATAACGTATCAGGATGTAAAGACTTCTTTTTAACTTAATTCATTCACTATATTTTTGTGCCTTCCTAGTTTATACTCCCATATAAAGTCCTACTAAACAAGATAGTCTTACCATTGAGCTTGCGTTGGAAATATTTTATTTTAAGATCCAAAAAAAATTATTAGATACATTATCTGTGTAGATAATAAAACCTATTTTCCTACTAGTAAACTTGCTCAAATTTAAGGTGATGTGTTATTGTCAACATCTTCTTCCTATGGGTTGATTATTATTACTCGACACCATTGAGCGTGTAACTTTCCAAAGTAACATGATGACCTGCTTGCACTAGAACTCCATTAATGGTTTTGTTTAAAGCATTTGTGTATGCTGTGAAAGGGGGATTAAAGTCAGGCAGTTTTATAGTTTCGGTTAAAATGGAAACTTTTAACTTCTCGAAGGATTCTGGACATCCCTTTAACCAGCACTAGTTTTGTTTCTTCTTTAACAAATCTATCTTTAATTATCTCATAGTAAATCAACGAAAGTAGTTTTCTAAGCCAAAATATCTTAAAAGTTCTTGTAATGTTTTTAGAACATATCAATAAATAATTATTTGTACCTTTTTCAGATCTACAGGCACTGGGCCATTACTTACTAAGGGTCCCAAAATTTTGATTTCTGATTGGGCAAACTCACATTTCTCCATCTTCATAAAGAGCTTATGTTTTCTTAACCAATTGAGCACTCTCCTTAACTGTTATTATATGCTTTTCCATGTTATTGCTGTAAACCATAATATTGTCTAAGTAGACCACCACAAAATCATCCAAAAAGTCATACAACACATCACTCATCAAGTTTTAAAAAGTTATAAAGGCATTTTTCAAACCAAATTGCATGAATAAAAATTTATGCAATCTATATTAAGTTACATATGTCTTCTTTTCCTTGTCATGCTTAATAACCTGCACTTTCCAATACCTACTATATAATTATAACTTTGTGAACACTACGATGCTTGACAATCTATCCATCAAGTTTTGAACTAAAGAAATAGGGTACATATTTTTTATAGTTACCTTTTTCAAGGATCGATAGTTAGCACACATGTGTAAGGCTCTGTCTTGCTTCCTTTGGAGCAATAAATAAGCACCATATACGTCCCTAGATGGTTGGATGTATCCAGTTTCCAACAATTCACCAAGTTGCATTCGTAATTCCATCAACTCTAGTAGTGACATCTGAGGATTTACACTTGGTACTAACTCAATATTATGGTCATTTTTAGAGAAGTAAGGATTTTTTATAACTCTTTTTGCGTTACACTTTTTAATCCCCTCAATATTTTTATAACTACACCCAAAATTTTTAATGCATGGCAATCAAAAATTTCCCACAAGATTGAAAGGTAAGGCTCTATTTCTTTTTTAAGGCCATTCTTGAGACATATGCTACCACTGTGTTTTATCGTTATTCCTTTATTAGACCTACAGAAATTTGTATAACATGAATTTTGATTATTCATTAACATTATACCTCTAAGATGCATTTACTAAATTGAGAAAATTGATTCCTAATATTAAGTTAAAATCATTAAGGGTTATTGCCATTATGTTACATTTTCCACACCGACTCACCACGTTCAATGGAACAATGTATGTAACTCCTACCACTCCTTATACTTTTATCGTGGGTCTTTTCATCTTTGTAAGGGTTTTACTCAATTTTAGCCCTAACTTTCACACCATTTATTCCTTAACAAAGGATTGAGTGGCAACTATGTCAAACATGGTTGTGAGCTCCTTTCCATTAATATGTATCTTTATATACATTAGGCATTCAAAGGGACTCATTTTAGTATTCACTATACTGAGTAAGCAAATGAGATTAAACCTTACTTCTAAGTGATCACATTCACCTTTTGCGTTTGTTATCAACACATTCAACTTATGATACATTGCTAGGACATTCACCTTTTGTTAGGAAGGAATTGTCTTTAGCTCCTATTTCATCTTCTCCCATGTATCAAAAAAAGGATGGCTATCACTGATTTTAGTAAAGACTAGAGTTATCCAACATAACTTTGCTTTCCCATCATGATACATTTCTAGGACATTCACCTTTTACTTGTTCGACACCTTTGTAATTACAAAATATTATTCCATATCCTACAAAAAGTTCTCAAATTCCTTAACATTTCTACTTCCCTAAAAAACTTTAGGTTTTCACACCTTAAGTATGGTTTTTTTAGTATATCTTGTATTTTGATTGATATGTTTTACCATAAATGTATGGTGTAACAGTAGCTATCAATAACAAGTACAGGTTGATCCTACAATGACTATAATGATATCTTTCTATTATCTAATTTAACAAAATAATAGTAGTAATAATTGATTAAAATAAAAAATAAAATAATAAACGAAAATAAATCAACAAAGTTAATAACCTACAACAAAGATTAGACTCATAATCAATTAAAGAACAAAGTGGTATCTGGACTTTGAATCTCCCTATGATTTCTTAAATATTAACCCATTATTAGGCAATTCAATTGCTGATTATTGAATCGTGGAAATTCCTACCTTATGTTAATATCTTTCTTAAAACTATTTGTAAATAAGCCTCAGATGATTAACTAAAATCACTTTCTAGTTAAAACCCCTAAGATTGCATTACTTAATTCTTGAATTTCTCTTTTTGGTTTAACCATAATCCAAAGGATTTATGTCAACTTATCGATAGGTTTGTATATAACTCCTTCCAAGTACGGTTGATCTATTCATACAAAAGGACTTCTCAATCTCAATTATATAAAATCAGATATTGAAATAACATCTTAAACATATTAATTCTAGAAGTAAAGCACATAATTGAATTGAAGTAAATCAATAATCAAATTTCATTAAATAAAGAATTAAATCACAAAGTCCATCATAACTTAGGGTTTATATAATCTGAATACCAATAATGGCCCTCTTTTAAAATGTTTTTCTTTTAGTTTCATCTGTAATTCCAAAATCCCTAGATATATAATTATTTTAAATATTGCCAAAAGAGTGGAGTGCTAACTCTACTGATTTTCTTAAAACTAAAAGTATTAGGCCCACATATTACCTTAATAAAAATTGGCCTAACTCCATAAAAATTGGCCTAACTCCATTTAGTATTCAAGAAGAAGTATGTTTGGTTCCTTCTTCTTGATAAAACATGCAATTGTACAAAATGTTTTGCTCAAATTTATCTCTACCTTAATGACATTTATCTCCATATGGCCATTCTATAAAATTTATAGACTAAGGATAAGCTTTGATTCAATATCAATCCAAATGCTATTAACAATCAATCTCAAAATGAGAACCTTAAAAACTATATTATAAATAGCTCTTTTTCTAAAGGAATTTTTGAATAAATGTTAAAGTTCTACAACCCCTCTTAGACCATAGAGCTAGCAGATTATTGTTGACTAAATTAGTATAAATTTTAAATTTAAGGAGAAAAATGACTTTTAAGATCTTTGGAATCTCTTTTAAGCAATTCAATCTCCTTTTTGCAATTATAGTGGTGTTAGTGAGGGAAGTGCTATTAGCCAATTGAATGTTCCCATATTCAAGTACTATTAGAATTTTTCATCTTACAAAGTTATTTAAAAGATTTTAGAACTTATTAAGAAATTAAATGAGTTTTGATCTTCTTTACTTTTTGTTCACTCAAATATACAATTGCATATTTAAATGTAATAAATTAAATATAAGGTATTTTAAATTATTATTCTACATGACTTATAACTAATACATTTATTAATTCCAATAAAAATAAAATTGAAGTTTGAAATTAACTGATTTACTAAACTAAAGAATGGAAGATGTCTAACTCCCAAAAAAGAATTAATATAACAAAAAAAATTGGATTTTGGACTTAAAAAGAATTTAATTATCATGCAAGATCTATTATGAAGGTTGAAATAACAATTAACTTAAAATATCTAAGCACTCTTTCAAGTTATAAAGGTTTATCCACACTATTTATGTGCAATTAACCTATCAAATCCATTAATAATAGATAATCTATTGGTTATCACAATAGTATGGGATATCTCTTTCTTTAAATCTAGAGTGTTTGTTCTCCTAGTGCATAAATTATACTTCTCTTTTCAATCATTTATATGACCCATATGATTAAATCTATGATAAAATTAAGAATTAATATCAAAGAGAATAGATTAATCCAAGCAATAACTAATCGTGCATTAATGTTCACCATGTTGTTTAGCGCTTTACTCTAGCACTTTTGTAAAATTTACCATTAACATGTTCCAAAATATGGTTTCATGTTTAGATAGTGTTCATTTAGTATCTTCTCTTTCTCACATTCAATGTATCATCTTGGGGATATAAGTTTGAATTTAACATATACAGGTCTATATAGAGGCTATACTAAAGAACATAGGTTAGACACAATTTCATGTTTTTACAGTATTACTAAACATGATGGATGGATATTTAATTATATTTTTACACTTATGTTTGATGTATTTTGCTTGATGTTTATCCTATATTTGGTATTTAATTCACTTCAAGTGTTTAATTACCTTTATGGACTTAAAGAAAAAGAATTCGGATAAAAACACTGCATAAAGTGAATATTTGATGCACAAAAGCTATACACGGTTTTTAACATAGATGGAAAGTCCGAGTCTAAACTTCATAGTCAAAGAATAATTAGAGGATATCTTAAGATTTTCATAGTAGCTATTCGAATTCCTTTGGACCAACAACTGTTTGTTCAAATTAAAACTTACTTCTATGGAATTGGCAGCTTGACCACTAGAGTTTTACATAAACGTATCTGAGGCTTACAATATCAAAATGAGGTGCTATCCTAAAAATAATTCCTATGTACAACTTGATGCCCAAAAGTGCTTTTTTAAGGGGCTAAAAAGGATGATAATGAGATACCAAGTTTGTCTCAGCCTGGTCTAACCTTCCCTTATTTTGTGGCCTATAAATTTCTCTATAGGGCTTTGTCTTAAAAGAAAAAGGATCTACTAGAAAGATGAGAAGTGGAGATACAATCTATGTGAAGACATAGTAACCTCAATATGAAGATATTAAGGTCAAAAACCTAAAGGAATACTAGGTTATGCATCTAGCCATTCACTTTTGCACAGTCATGCACTTTTATGCCTTTTAGATAATTTTGGTTATGCGCAGCCATACAAGAGACCGTGAATCCCCCCAGAACCCTAAATTTTATGATAAAAACACATTTTTAGGAGGATAAGAAAGGAGGAGACTTTGGGAGGTGATTTGTAAACATGAAGAATGTCTAAAAGAGACAATTTTGGTCCAGGGAAGTGGAAAACATGAAGAAATCATCGAAAGATCCATATAATTTCAAGATCAAGCCTCTACATCACAATAACATTCAATAAAAGACAATCAGGGAGACTTAGAATTATGAACCCATTATTTCTATTTGTTTTTCTTTCAATGTATGTTTGATTTCGTATTTAATCATGTGTAACTAAACATCTAGTTAGTATTTAGGTTAGATGAAACTTATGTTAATACTTTGATATGATTTGATTCTTTTGTTAATGCAGTTAGTTGTTTGATATATTGTGATTTGATTATGTGTTTTATTTATGTTCTAATAAGCCGAGAATATTTCATAAGTATAGATTGATAAATCCTAGTGTGAATAGATCTGCCCTAATTAGAAGGAGTTGATTGTAACCTTAGAGATAAGATGACATAAATCTTTCAAATTAGGGTCAAAACTAATAGAGGGACTTATAAATTAGTAACTCAATCCTATAAGATTTAACTTGAGTAATTCGGATAGAGACCTTAGGATTAGTTATTAGTAGACTCAAGGTTAGCTATTAGCATAACATAAGGGTCTCCATGGTCCAGTACATTAACAAAATAATTACATGATAAAAGATGAATCTGTTAAGGGTTTAAGCAGCCTAGGTACTAATTTTTGATAACGATAGTTTTCTAAATGAATTCCACTGTCTTTACATTCATTATCATTTCTTATTTCTTCAGTTGCTTTAGATTTAATTTAATTTTTATTAAAAATCTAAAATCAATCTGTAGGTTAGGTAATATAGGAAGGATGATTACTAGTATTCATAGTCTTCATATGATCAACCTGTTTTTATCAATACTAGCTATAGCTATACTGTCTACTTATGGTTTATCACAATATTGACTATTATAAAATAAGTCAATCAAAACACTAATCTATGTTATTTTCATAGTCCTCCAAAATTATTTTAAAACTTCTCCAACTTGCTTGACCTTTGATAGTTGTAGGTTTCATAATGTATTAATAGGCATTTTAGTATGTTTTTAGTGGTTAACTAATTAATTTATGTATGTTTAGGTTTAGAATTGTGTTTGTTGGTTAGATATTTGTGTTTTGAGTGTTGTATAGGTTAGTGCTTGCTATTGTTCTTTAATCTTGTGTATTTGAGTTGCCTTGATATGTTTGTTAGTGTTTGAGATCAAATATTAAAGAATGGAGCAGATTTGGAGGAAGCACGGTGAAAGATCCAGAAGATCGTGGCAGAAGTAAAATGGACAAGCCATGATCATGGTAGAAGCAAAATCCTAAGTGTCATAATTGTGGCCTACATGGCAACAAACACAGACTACCTCCCGAAATTAAGTTTTTGAGGGTTGTTTTAGACTTTAGGCTTGAGTAAAACCTAGTTTTACCTTAATTAGTAAAGACTACAAAATAAAGGAAAAATGAACTAGATTGATTGAGAGACTCCATTTGCCAAATTGGGAAAGATCTAAGGAAGAAGAAGAAGAAGAGAGAAGGAGAAGAAGGTAAGAGGGAAAAAGAAAGGCTGTTGTTACTGCTGTCTTCTCGATCCATCCCGACCATTCCAAGTGACATTTTCATTTCATCTGTGTTATTCTTTCTTTTAAATGTATGAGATGGATTTGATAATGACATATTTGGGTTTGATGATGATGTTCTAAACTCCTTTAGGGATTTATTCTTGAACCAATGTTAATGTGATTTCTTTTTATGGTAATACATTGGGTATTATGATTATTTGTTGTATTTGCATGCTTTAGTAACAAATCGAGAGAGTGAACTGATAGCCAAATGATTAGATTGGGTAATGAGAGTTAAACAATCTAATAGATCACTCAAATATTCAATTCAGTAATTTATTTGAAGAGAGATCTTATGTGAGGACCCGATAGTCTATTAGAGGGCTTAAGATCTAACTGGATGTGCGGTCTTTCTGTTAATTGAGAGATTGCAAATTCTATAATTCAATTAGGGTTTATGATTTTGGGTTTAATGATTTAGGATCGATACCATATTAACTCAAAAGTATTTATATTAGCATTTATTGATATGAGAAATCCCGCTTCTTATAATCGACTAATCTTCCTTGTGTGATTTTTTATTTTTCAATTAGTGGTGCTTAAATTTGATTTCTTGCATTAATTTATAATTCTCATTTCACTCACTCTATATTCGATTTTTTATTTTTATTGTTCAATTGGTGGTGCTCAAATTTGATTTTTTGCATTAATTTATAATTCTCATTTCATTCACTCCATATTTGATTTTTTACTTTTTTGTTAGTTTTTAATTTTTTATTTTATTTTAATTACACTTTTAGGCCTTAGACAATTATGATTCGATTAGTTCACTAATTCCTCATAGGATCGACACCTAATAAACTACGTTATGACTCGTGTGCTTGCTGAAATATTAAGGGTTTTATAAATTGTAAAACTTGCCCAACAAGTTTTTGGCACCATTGTAGGGGAGTTAGTTTAGGACATTTTGAATTTTATTGTTTTAAGGAATTATTACCCTTCCTTGTGATTTGTGGTATCCAATCACAAAAAATTAAAAAAAGAAAAATAAATAGATGGAAGTTTGGGCACAAAGTTGAAGACACATCGATTTGGACATTGCAAGGCAACTATGAGGAATCCAAGAAGTTAAATGCCAAGAAGACATAAAAAGAATAATGATGGAGGAAATATATCATAGGTAGCAAAGGACCCTTGGCAGCTTCAATGAGGCACAATTTAGCCAAGGAAGTAATCATCCTTATTGGAAAACTTACAATTTAGGGTGGAAAAACCACCCAGATTTCTTTTGGTATAACAATGCAAGAACACAAATGGGAATTTAAGGATTGCGAGGATTTCAACAAGATGAGTCCTGTTCATGTGATTATAAATTGGACAAGATCATGGACAAGCTCAAGATTATGGAAGAGGCCCAAAAGAGATTTGAAGGGAAGTTTGAGCAAGTAACAGAAGATCATGCCTCTTTTATTCATAACCTAAAGGTTTAAATGAGCCAGCTTTACAAGGAATTATGTCAAAGAAGTATGGAAAGGTTTTTTAGCAACATGGAAGTAAACCTAAGAAAGCAATGTAGGGTTGTTACACTTAGGAGTGGGAAAGAGATAGAATAACCGCTGGAAAGACAAGCTAAGACCCATATTATAAAAGATCAAGAGAAGAAGAAAAAGGACTAAGACAAGAATGAAGACCCTTCATACATTTATCATCCACTTTATCCACTAAAAATACCATTTCCACAAAGACTTTAGAAGAACGAATGGCATACACCATTCCTAAATTACTTGTTTTTTATGGAAGTGTTGAAACATAGGCACAAGTACGTGAAGTTCCTTAAAGACACATTATCTGCCAAGCAAACTTAGGACGATAATCAAATGATAACCGTGACATAAACTAAGGCTAAGAGATGTGAAGCCAATAGCTACTCGTGTTCTACTAGTAGATTAGTTAATAAAGAAAGTGTTTGGTGTGGTGGAGGATGCACTTATAAAAGTGGACAAGTTTATCATTCCTGTCAATTTTTTCATGCTAGACTTTGAAGAGGATCGAAACTATTTACTAATCCTTAGTTTACCACTTTTGAATATCGGAAAAGCTTTGGTAGATGCCTGTGAAGACAACCTCATCCTTTGAAATGGAGATGAATAAGTGAAATTCAATGTGAATAAGTTATTAAAGAATCTGAAAGAGGCTAGCTCATTCATGATAATTGATGAAGTCAAATCTTTAAAGGAGCAAGAGTAAGAAGAATAGAAAACAATGCAGATTAAGTTTAAAGAATAGATGGAAGTCTCTGTTCTAGAAGCTAAACAAGAAGTAAACGAAGAATAGAGGATATAAGACATAGGACATAGAGGTTGAAGAAGATACAAAAGTCTCTGTTCATAAAATGAAAGAAGAGGAGATGGGGGTAACTGAGGAAGAACAAAAACAACTCTCCATTTTATAGGACAAACTATTGGATTTGATAGAAGATTCAGGGAGTTTTATTATTCCCTATTTTATTGATAGTTTATCAGTTAAAAGGACATTACTAAACTTATTTGGTTTTCTTAATTTTATCAATATTGTCCTTTTGATTATCTTCCAACATGTAGCCTATTTATAAGCTACAAAGCTGAAATTAGGAAACAAAGGTAGAAGCAAGCCACTCATAATTGATCCCAGTTAAGTTTCAGAGGATACGTGGTCAAACTAATGACCATAACTAAGCATGTTAGGTAGTTAGATTGAAATTATTACATAGTTGATTTGTTTTACATTATAAAAATAAAATTTTTATGAACTGGAATGGTTTGGATTGCTAATTCTCTCATTCTTTCTGAATCAATTATAAGATCAAGGCCCACAATCATGGCCTATGGTCCAAGATTGTGACATAAGGCAAATGGATAGGTAATGATCATGAAAGAAGCAAAATCCCAGGAGCTATAATCGTGGCTAGTGTACAGATAAACGTGGATAGGCCTCACAAAATTAAGTTTTAAAGGGTTATTTTAGACTTTTGGGCTTAGGTAAAACCTAATTTTTACTCTAATTAGTAAAGACTACAAAAAGAAGGAAAATGACCTAGATTGAGAGCCTCCATTTACGACATTGGGAAAGATCTAAGGAAGGAGAAGAAGAAGAGAGGAGGAGAAAGGAAGAGGGAAGAAGAAAGGTTGTTGTTACTGTTGTCTTCCCGATCCATCCCGACTTTTACAAGTGACATTTTCATTTCATCTTCATTATTCTTTCTTTTGAATGTATAAGATAGATTTGATAGCGATGGATTTGGGTTTGATGATGATGTTCTAAACTCCTTTAGATATTTATTCTTAAATCAATGTTAATGTGATTTCTTTTGATGTTAATAGGGTATTGTGATTATTTGTTGTATTTTCATGCCTTGGTAACAAATCGAGAGAGTGAAATTGATAGTAAAATGATTAGATTGGGTAAAGAGAGTTAAACAACTTAATAGATCATGCAAATAATCAAATCGGTAATTTATATTAAAAGAGATCTTATATGAGGACTTGATAGTCTATTAGAGTGCTTAAGATCTAATTGGATGTGTGGGCTTTTTATTAATTGAGAGAATGCAAATTCTATAATTTAATTAGGGTTATGATTTAGGGTTTAATGATTATAACTCGACAGAGAGTAATCCACCATTCGAAAGTCTAGGACCGATACCATATTAACTCAAAAGTAATCATATTAGCATTTAATGATAGGATAAATCCCCCTTCTTATAATCGACTAATCTTCCTTGTGTGATTTTTTATTGTTCAATTGGTGGTGCTCAAATTTTATTTCTTGCATTAATTTAGAATTCTCATTTCAATCACTCCATATTCGATTATTTTCTTTTTCGTGTATTTTCTATTTTATTTTAATTATGCTTTTAGGCTTTATACAAATTAAGATTCGATTAGTTCACTAATTCCTCATAGGATCGACATCTCATATAATATACTATTACCTGTGTGCGTGCAAAAATATTGAGGGTTTTATAAATTGTAAAACGTGCTTAGCAACCTTATTTCTTCTTCATTAGAGGGTTAGAATAAACCTTGAAAAAAATATAAATAATGTTAGGTACTAAATCCTATAGAAAATAAGCTAAAACATAACCAAAATAATTTTAAAAGATATGATACAATTAGTCCTTATCAAATTCTCCTACACTTAAGCATTTGTTTATCCCTAAGTAAGTTAATCTCATCACTCTTAACTTAAATAGATGAGAACTCAAAAAAAAATTAACAAATTAATCACATCAATATAGATTATCCATTATTCATTTAATTATTAAGTTCAAGAAATTGTTAGGCATTTAGCTACTTACATCATGGAATAAACAAATTTAATTCACTCCATAATGCTTCAAATTTTAGCTCAATTTATAAAATTCATCTTAATGTATAAAATAAACATTAACAAGAAAGATACTTCTATTTTTCTCAAAATTTTTCATATCTTTTATTAAAAGAAAATTAAAACATCAACTTTAAATTAACATAAGAGCATCGAAATTTTATTTGAAAAGTCACCTAACCTTTTCACACAATATTAAACAACTTGTAATAAATACTTCGAGTTACTTAGTTAGGTCACCATTTAAAATAACTAATAGCTTCATTCTTTAACTTCAACTTTTGAGTTAATCTAAAGCTATCAGATTGAATTTATTTGGAGCTCACTTATTCAAAGAAAATATTTGTACTTTTTTCCTTTTTCTCTTTTCATATGTGATGATGAAAATTCTTGAAAAGAATTTATTTTTAACTCAATTATATATCTAAAGTTTATAAAAATTATAGTGTAAATCAAGTATCCATTTTCAAAATTAATGAAGCAAAAAGAAAGTAACTTTTCATTAATGCTCACGACTATTTGCTTAAACAAATTAAATCAAAATAATAATTAAACTTATGATAAATCATCTGAATCAATATTTCAAAATTTAACTTAATCATCAATGTTAATGACTATTTCCTATATAACCTATAAACTTCCATCAATTCTTAACCTAATAAGATAATTAAATCGAACATCCATGACTTTAAAACTGTTTTAAACTAAAAATTATACGCAATAATAATATAATGTAAAAATAAACCAAAACCATTGCTAAGATCCTAAAAACTACGAAATTAACATAAAACATCTAAGTCATTAAGTTGCCTCTTAAAAAGCACTTTTTTATTGTCCATGATAGACTTGGTCACCAAGCCCTTCACACTGTGGCTCCTCAAAATTCTTCGTACTAATTAATGTCTCTTTAGCTTCCATAAATATCTTATCTTCCCTTATAAAACTTAGAGAAGAATAGATAACAACATGATAAAATTGTTTTCTTTTAAATATGCATAACATAAGTGAGAAAGTTGCTTCAAATCAAACTTAAGTGCTTCTTTCGTAGATGGTAGAGGTGTAGGTTTTACCCCTAATTATTCGAAAATATGAGAACGTGAAGTCTACAACCCTCTTTTTCCAACCTAAAAACATATTCTATAATGTTATGATCCTCCTTACTTTCATTACCTCCTAAACCTAAACATATTTTCAAAGATTAACATAAATAAATAACTTTAGATAAGTTAACATACACAATATAATCAATAATGTCCATCCTATAAAAAAAATATCATCAAAAGTAGGAATTCCTTTTAAGGTCTTCAAAATGTTGAACTCCTCCTTCTCATTACCCACCCTCAATGCCAACAAACCTTTATTCACATCAATCAGTACCTTTTCATTAGTTATAAATAATCCCCTTAAAATAATGGAAACCTCAGGGTCATACTCTATATCTATTATCAAAAGGTCCATAAGAAAATTTAATTTTTCATACTTTAAGAAGTAGGTCTTTTACTACTTTTATTGTATATCTAACAGACCTATCAACTAGTTAGAGTGACATTGTTGTCAACTTGAGTACTATTACTCCATGTTTCATTAAAATAGATAAAGGTGGAAGGTTAATACTAATGCCAAACTTGCATAAGCATTATGATTGAATGCATCAAAATGCTATTAAACAATAAAACTCCCTAGAATCTTTAAATTTGAATGTATTTTATTTAATATTGCATTATATTCCTCAATTAAAGGTACCTTAACACACTCAATTTTTTTAATTTTTTTAGATAACTTTCTTTAAAATGATTGCATGTGATGCTATTTGGGTTAATACTTCTTCTTGAAAATCTCTAGGAATTTCCTAAAATGGTCCTCATTTTACCTAGTTTTCAACCTATAAGGGTATGGAATGGGTGGTACATATGGTTTGACAGAAGATTTTGACTTCTTAAAACTAACACCAGATGTAGATTTTGACACTAGATGTAGCACACTCCTCTTTTGTTAGGATAATTGTTACCTCCTACCCCTTACATGCTCCTTCCCCCTAGAAAAAATTTTCTCAAGCCACTAAAAGCTTTTGTTGGATCCCACCCAGCCATCATCTCTACCACTGATAAGTGTGCATTAGGATATGTTTTTATAGGTAATTGGTGTGTGTTTTCTAGCATAATTGTTGATTATTGTTCTAGTTTAGGATTCATTTTGTATGTTTTCGTTAAGTTCGATTTTCAATGTTGTTCTTGTGTGTTTGATGTTAATTGAGGGCAAATTTGATTATTTTTATGTAGGAAAAAGGAAGGAGAAACTTGGAGGGTGAACTAAAGATCAAAGAGGAGAAGAAATGAGGAGTGCATCTGTGATAAATTCCCACGTTCGTAGGAGTCATGCAAATTCCCTTGGATGTGGGAATTATAGAAGAAAATGAGAGATGCATCTGTGACAATTTTCACGTTCATCGAAATCATGCCAATTCCTGCGAGTATGGGAATTACAATCTGAGGCAATCTGCGAGGCTTCACTAAACCTAAAGTTTTTAGACTATAAAAAGAGAATTAAGCCTCCATCCTCAAGAGAGACGACATCCACCTATAGAAACACCATCTTTGAGTGAAGAACACATGTTTGGAGCATTGAGGAAGGATTGAAGACAAATATCATCATCAAGATTAGGAAAAATAGCACATTAACACCAAAATTGCAGATTTTGGCAAAAAAGAGGAGTCTTTCTATTCAATTTTCTTTCATTTTAATCTCTTCTATTCTTTGTAACATTGGATTATTTGAATGTTGATGATGTTATGGAGACCATGTTAGGCTGATTTTATTTTAGGGATTGCTTTTGGAACTGTTATGTTGAACTCCTATTTTATTGAATTGAATGCAATTGTCTTTCCTGATTGTTGTTCTTACTTGTCATCTTGCAACAAATCGAGAGAGTGAGTGAGATGAAATTCATGTAGGATTGTACAACGAAAGTTGGTGACCTATAAAGTAGCAATCATCATGTTAATTGAATAGTTGTAAAAGAGATCTCGATTAGTTAATTGATCACCCATAGGATAATTTGATAACTAATTGAATCGGTAGAGTCATTGGATAGGTTGAGAGATTGTCCAATTAATTCTTGTTAATTCAAATAGGGATGAATAGTTACACCTTGAGACATTTGAAAATCTAGGGTGAGATATAATTCAATCGATAAAATAGGAGGGAGACAAAATAGGGAAAAAAAAAGTCATCTCTAGTATTTAGATTATTAATTTCAAATTTTCTACAATTTCGGTATTGTCCATCGTTTACATTAGTCTTTTAATTCTAATTTAATTTTTCACATTATTTGCATTTCATAATTTAGTTTCTTAAACAAATTGTGTCTAAATTAAACAGTGTCTAGGCATTATTCCCTGTGGAATCTGTAACATCCCGTTTCCATAGAACGGGTCGGACCAGAGAAACGGGTCCAAGTGTGGTAAATCAGAGAAAGTAGA
>JANZXR010372800.1:0-18847 GCA_027575705.1 Erythroxylum echinodendron
AATGGTTATCTTTTAATGTTATCATATAACCTATTAGCATTCATTGGATTAAAGAAGAAAGATGTGCATTGGATGGAGTATATAGCATTGGATGAACTATCTTCCTTCATCCATCTTCCAAAACCAAAATTGGTAGATCATATTTAGGTTAATAGTCTTTTCATATAGCCATTTTAAAGATAAATGAGAAGAGTCTCATTTATTGGCTACTTTATGATTGATTAAAGTAAGAAGTGATGCATTGGATGCAATTCTCTTCTTCCATTCCATATACAACCGAAATTGAGGGTGTAAGAAGGTGTTCTTGCATGGTTTGACTCTCTCTCTCCTTTCATGCATGGTTTGACTCTCTCTCTCCTTTCATGCATGAGTGAGCCAAAATTTGTATGAGAAGATCTCATTTTTGGTTCATTTCTTTTAAGAAAAATCTCCTCTAAACATTTTTTATCCTTTCCCACCAAAGGATTTTGTTAACCAAGTTGTCCTGGAAGAACAAGTGGTAAATCAAATTGGTTGAGGATACAACAACAAGGAGAGGATATATTGACAAATAAAAGGATTCAAGAGCAAAAGGCTTTGGATACAAGAGGAAGGAGAGGATAGCGTAGCGAGAAATTAAAGTTGTAGCGAAGGAGTCGGTAATATCACTATCTTGTTTATGTTTATTATTATCCTTATACCATATCATATATAGATTGGCATGATGATTTGGATATATTGCTTCTACTGCAAATAAGATTTCTAAAAAGTTTTGAAATCTACCGATTCTCCAAATATGGCATGCTTTCTTTTCCTGATCCAACAAGAGGCCAATATAGCTTTTATTTCTGAATTAGAACCTAGGAAAATTGATGAAGCTCTTCAAATATGGCATACTAATCTCGCCTCTTTAAGCGAAGTACATTTCTTTGTTTAGTGTTTATACATTACAAATTACAAAAATGTTGAAATCTTTTGTCTATAAGATCGAATTGACATCGAACTTGAGTTGAAAGCAGCTGGACGGGAAAATTTCTTCAATATTCAAGAACCAGTGTATCTAATGAAGTATATGAGTTTTGGAAAAATGCAAAGGTGGTAGATAACACCTTTGTATCAGTGGTAAATAGATTTTCAGTGATTGTTTCATAAGATTCTATTATGAGGGCTACTGAATGTCCAAATGAAGGAGCAAAACTGTTCAACAGTACAAAGTGAATTGCTCAAAGTTATATAAGTGAAGACAACATCAATTGACAAATATATGGATTGAGTAATCTAGGGTTCTTCATTCAATTCTTCTTCATTGTATTTTACTAAGAGGGGGATCAAAGGATTTTGTGACAATGAACTATGAACATTGTCTATTTCATCTACTCACATACCAATCTATTAATCTTCCATTCTTAATTTTGACCTGCATGATAAAGGCTAAGGAGGATTATCATCTGAAGAGTGGTTCATTACCTTACGGTATGCTATTGACAAGATTCTTCAAAGAATCTAAAATCCTACTTGATAGAGGAGGCAGAGTAAAGCTGAATATTAAGATTGTTATCAATACCTCTACTATTCGCAAAAAAGGTATTAAGACTAAAGTTGAAACAGATATAGATTCACATCGACAACATAGTCTAAAAGGGAGCTTTCAATCAGGAGAAACTGGAAAGAAGATGTTTCATCTGGTATACAAGCAAAACCTCAATCAATCGGAAGAATCTCGACTGAGGTGGAAAAAATTGAACAATCGTCTTATAAGTCAATACAAGCCAAGACGATTGCTGAAAGGAAGGAAAGTGTAAAGGTTCAACAACCAACTCATAAAGTGTCCTTAAAAAGGAAAGCTGAGATGCTCCAATCAGAAAGACCCGAGAAGTTTAGAAGGTCACCAAGATTGATGACCTTATAATAACTGGAACAGAAAAAGAAAAAAACTCTGATTATTGGTCAAGTTTCTGAAAGTGCAAAGGAATAACAACAACAGCATCCTAGTAAAGCAATTGTCTCTATCCCTCAGACTCAATCAAAACAACCGCCTAGAGAGACAGAGATAAAAAGGAAGTTTAGTATTTGAGAAGAAGAAGTCTTATCATCAACTCGCTTCTAAGCCGACAGAAGAAAAAAAGATGAAGGCGATTCAGAAAAGGAAGGTTAAAAAGTAGCAACCAATCTACAGCCCTACTCAACCAATAAAGAAAGAAGATTTGAAGATGAAGATTATAGAAGAATCGATACCTGATCGAAACAGAGGTTCAATTATCATCAGAGAACCTTCTAAATAGAAAGTTAGGGTTCAAGTTGAATCTACAACAGTAAACAATCAGACGATACATCTTCTTAGTCATGAAGAAAGACGATTATATGGTATTTTGCGAGATGAAAAGGCAAAACTATATTCATTGGAGATGATAAAAAATCCTTACACAATCTACCCAATGACAAGCAGAATAACAATAAAGATTGTACCATATGTACAACCTAGATGTCCAACACTCGTAGACAACAAAGAAAAAGGCAAGAAGAAGAAATTTCTTGAGAAACAAGAAGATGATCTCACGAAAGAAGAAATTTGAGTGGCGATGAAGAATATAGACAATGTATGTCATGCAGCTCAGCCTGTAGGCGTTTATATTTCACATTAGATATCAAGGCCATTTGGAAGTAACTTTGACGCATCAACCACAGATGAAAGTTTAAAGGTCGTTAGGACAATATCGGAAGGAAGATACAAAAATATTGCAATTTAAGGTATCAATTTGTACTTAGAAACCGCATTTACTTATTTATTTTAAACCTTTAGGTTTCATTCCTTCTGTTAAAGATGTCCTACACCTTCTAAGAAAACCAATTTTCAAACTATCCAAACTTGATGATCTTGACATTCCACACCAAACACAACCTTTCCAATTACCCTCCATCAACATTATTGATTTAGACGATTCAATCAAAAAATTGTCTGTCTCTGAGTATCTTCATCCACTAAGTGAAAAGCTACAAGATTCTATTGATAATTTGGAGTTCTTGAAGAATTTCATCATATGGACTGAAGCTAGTCAAAAGTAGAAGGAAGATTAAAAAGCCTTAGCTAAACATATTAAAGAAGTTGATACTAAGGTTGATGATCTAAGTGACTCAGTGGGTGGTCTTCATGGAGAAGTAGCACTTCTACGTGTGATTGTAGAAGAAGACCTCAAGACAATCCGCACAGATATTCAACATATGTTTTCTGAAATATTGAAATGCCTGAAATGATATTTTTTGATTAATAACAAATAAGTGGAGAATAGTAGAAAGGAAAGGAGAATTAGTATTAGAAATTTAATTTTCTTATATATGCATTGTATATCTTGCATTATTCGTCTAAATAAATATATTATTTGTCTGAAAATTATTCGTCTAAATAATATCATTATCTGTCTAAATATTTTTTTATCTTCTAATATTATGATTATTTGTTATCTTCAAAAAGGGGGAGATTGTTAAGCCAAGAAGACTTCACTTCTTTTTTTGATTTTGATAAAAGTCAAATAATAATAATAAAAGAAGAGTGTGAACTGTTTTGATGAGTTTTTTTATTGCGCAGATAAATGTAAGTAGCACTAATCATCAAATCAAGATGATATTCAAAGAGCTGGCTAAGACAAAGTGTAGGACAGACCAGACGAAGTCACAAGTTATAAGATGAAGCGAAGTCATAAGACAAAGCAAAGAAATAAGATGACGTGAAAATGTAAGACGAGGCATACAAATCAAATCAAGATGATATAATTAAAGAATAATCTACAATGTCAGTTAGTTAGTTAGTTGGAGTTGGTTATAGGACTCAACTAATAATTGATCTCTGAAGATTCTACAAATAGTTTTCTCAACAAGAGAATTAGACTATAAATATCTGTTGAAGTCATAGACAAAACAACTTTTAACATTTTAGCTTTTAACTCTCAACTCTTTACTTACACAAAATGATCAAGTGATTACACTGTAGAAATATCCTGAGTGAAAAGAAGGAAGAAGAGAGATCAAGAACACCTATAATGTGAGTTTAGAAAACTCAAACAATATCTTTTCAAGTGAAAGGGAAGGCTAAAGCCTGAAGAGGATAAGATAGAAAATAAAGAATACTTTGTGAAAGAGACCTAAAGAGGCTCTGGAAGTGAGAAATAATACTTGTAAAGTTACAAGAGATAGTGAAATCTCATATAAACTCTGAGGATTGGACATAACCCAAAGGTTAAGAGTGTTCTTTAACCCTTATCTCTTTAATTTCTTGTTGTTAGAAGAATATATACTATTTTCGCTGTTGCATTACTCAAACAAAATAAGTGCGTTGTTTTGTAATCATTTGAATCTTTCAAGAAAATCAAGAAGTTTTTTAAAGATTACTATCTTCGATGATTTAACAGAATTCCACCCCCTTTCTTGTGTATCTTACATATTATACATGATTTCTATAATAACAAGTGATTTACTTTACCTCATAGAATAATTGTATCACCAGTTATAATGAGAACCAATGATAAGGGAACATTAGCTAAATAGTGCCTTGTATCACTCCCATGCATTATAGAAAGCTTCCCCATCCTTCTGATGAAGCTTTATACTAGAATTCTAAGTTTTGTGGTCATATGGGGTGGAAAAAACCTTAACATAAATGCATCATAAATTTGATCCCAGTTCTCTAAAGAATCTACCTCTATTAAAATCAACCATGTCTTTAATATCTCATGCAATATAGGAAGCACCTAATCCTTTGTCTTTTTCTATGAGGCCATTACATATAAGTGTTTAAATTACTAAATAAAACTCCTTGAGGAATATGATCATATCTTTACTAGACAATCCATTAAAGGTTGAGAGCAAGTATAGACGTACTTACTTAAGCTCGTAGTTCCTTGTACTTTAACTCGATTTAGTATATGGGGGATTGATACATGTCATCAAGCATATACAAATTAATACCTTATTTCTACCACTAATTAATTAAAAACTTATTATAGAGTGAAATAAGAGTCAATCCCACAAAGGAGTGTTGTTTATTAAAGTTTAATTTTAAATAAAATGAGTGTTTTTGCTACTAAATAATATTAATACGTAAGTGCATGAAAATTTAACTCCAAACTAAAATTCGTTTAGAAGAAATCAGTCCACAAAAATAAAGTGAAACACCGATAATTTGATGTCTAAACTAGCTCAAACTTTTGCACAACTTGTATCCACATATTATTTACCAAATTTTAGCCCCTTAAATCAAAAAATTGATCATGAAACCCTTTAAAATATATTTGAAAATTAAACACTAAAACAACATTTAATTCAATAGTTTCGCCTAATTAAGCTTCAAAGATTGTATTCTACTTAAATGCCTTTAATTACCTAACATATAAGTTGTTATTTATCATGCATTTAGCACTTAAAAGAAGCTAACATGAAGTTGAAACATTAGAAAATCAGAACTGAATGCACAACTCAAAAACATGATGTAGATAATGCAAATTTAGCTTCTTCAAACTTTCATTAATGCTTCTTTCAGGCTCAATTTAATTTCATCAACTTTCGCCTAAATTTCTACGCATACTAGACTTAAAAGTATGCTAAAATCATGCTAAGAAATTACGAAAATAACTACAAACCGTCAACCCTCATATCTGATTGTATCAACAGTCTAAATAAACAATTTCAAATTTAACTTGCCTATTTTTGAACTTCCAACTTAGGAAACTAACTTTAACAGGTTTTCTAATTACATTATAGCATCTAAATAACCCACTAAACATACCCAAACATAAAACAAGTATAAATTTCTAGTTCTTAGGCATCAATTAATCATAATTAAGTAAATACAAAAACTATACACAGTTGGATAACAACCTGCAAATTCGATCATATTTTGTTGTTCTCAAATTAATTAAGTCCTTTAAATCTTATAGCTCATGATCTCATCTTATAGCAAAGCATAGCAGAATAGTCCAGATACACGCATAGATGGTGGTGGGGGTTCTGATTGAAAATTTTAAGTAATTAATGAAAACATAAATTGTTAACACTAAAAACAAAACATAAGGAAATAAGCATGCAAATTGAAAAGTGATCAAGTGTAACACCCCCTATAGGAACCTACAACCATACATGCATAAAGCAACTAATTTCCTATACATACATTCACTACATGCATTTCGGTTTAATGCTATACATATACACATTACAAAACTCCCCAATTCTTAACATTATCATTTAACAATAGTAAAACATTTTTATATTTACATGGTAGTCTAAAAGAAAACATATAATTTCCTTTAACATTACATGTACAATCATCTTTAACTAAAAACGCCTTCCATAAGTACTTTTTTCTTCTATCTGTTGGCCTTGGTCCTTGCAAATTCTCCTTATACCTCACTTCTATGACTTAACCTAGATAAATTAACACTCATGCTAATCTTGAAAGCTTGGTGAGGAAACACTTAGTTTGGATGACCATTCATAAGAGTCATCCGCGAAATATATATTAATCAAATAAATAATACAAATATGCTGCAATTTTTTTTTCATATACCATAAATTCACTTTCAAAACTAAACATTGATATTCAACACTCAAAGATACAAATTATCAATACAAAGGAAAATGCTCATTCATATACTGAGTATTTACTTTGTCATACTATATTTCTTATTTATATCTCTTTACTTTACTTTCTATGTTAGGCCTGCAAATTTTTTGTGGGTGTAGATAAAGGGTGTTGTAGATACCCGAAGGAATCAAGTTGTGGACACTGATGGTGTCAAACTATAGGAGCTGCACTGTCACCCTATAAGCATGCCTATTTATCCATAACCAAGACAATAGAGCAGGCACTATAACATTTGTTATGTTCGCTTCTTAATACACCCTAAACAAGCTATAATACTTCTATGGTATATGTTGGGGCCTTAAATCAAGCACGTATTAAGCCCTATAAATTTTGTGATCTAAGTCTAAATTTTACCATCGACATCCCGAACTATAAAGTAGGCCAACTGTAGAGACACTCACTAGCTAAGTTCTCCCTATTTCCCATTACTAATCTAAAATTGAACTACCTCCACTCTAAATTGATTAATGCAGTTCTCTCTAAGAAGGCATCATTAACCCCAAGAACTTCAACCAACCAGTTAGAAAAATTCCTATATCATACGACACTCTAATTAAATCTCTACTCTTTGACTGAGTATAGAATTAAATAGTTGCTACTTGAGTCGTTAAACTCAATAGCAATTACAGACTAAAGACCAATTGATAGCACTCAATTTACATTCAAATATATCAAAACGTCTCTCAATTATTTAAGAACATAAATCATAAATAAATTGGTTCAAATGTTGTACAAATACTGAAATTCTCATAAAGTTATTTTAACTTGAAAATAATAATCATTCAAAAATAAGATGTAAAACTAAAATTCTAAGACTTTAAAAGCAATTTAAACTTGAAGAACTGGCTATAAGGAGAGAAAAAGTAAGACAGACTCATTCTATTGATAGCTCGGATGCAACATATCATCAATTGCTTAAAAACCTCTGTACCAGCTTAATTTTGGTGGTTTTGTAGCTCATACCACCCAAACGCCTACTCAAACTAGCCTTCTTCACCAGTAGCTTTTAGAGAGTTTTGTGACTCTTAATTTAAGTGAGATGCTAGATGATTTTCTCCTTGCTACCTCTCCCTTTTATAGCCACCGAAATCACTCTAAAAACACATGTTTCTAAATTTTGAAACATGTGTGGAGATTGTCTGCTTATCTAAGATGAGATAAAATCTTATCTTATTCATTTCAAAATAGATTTTAACATGGATGAAGATGGGAGAGAGATTTCTATTTTGTTGTGTGCTTTTTTCTTCCTACTTCTACATTCGTGTTATCTAGTCACTACTTATTTTTTCTACTACTGTTTGTTGGCTAATATGTTGCATTTCGTACATTTGGTGCATTGCTGGCTTCTTATTTTTCTGGTCTTCCTTCTATATTGTGTTTCTTTTGTCTACTAGTGATGTGCATTTCTCTCTTAGTTGCTGGTTCTACTGTACGCTACATGTTTTACGTTTTCTGTTTCCTCTACTGCATTGTTGCTAGCTCCTTGATTGGTCTCCTATGCATTTTCATCTTTATAGGCTGTTGACATTTCACTACTCTGCTGTTGTCATTTTTCTCAGTTATTTTATACTGGGGTTGTGCGTTTTAGCTTTGCAGTTATTATTTTGTCTTCTTTTTTACATCCTTTTTTTTGGAATTTAAAAAATTAATCGAGGAAAATAAATAGTGTACATCTTTGGGGTGGGTCTCTCCCATGTGAGATAAAACAATTAGGAATACTAAGCACACAGTTGAAAAAAATGGCGATGTTTGCAGATCTAAATGGAATTTGTATGATGCCATTTAGCAATTAGGGTATAACAGCCCTCTCCTTTCTCGAAGCTTCAAACAAATTACTTGATTTGGATAAGAGGAAGATGACGCTCTAGAGGCGCAACATTGCGAAGGAAACGCTGTGACTTATACTACTCATTTGTCCTCATAAAGGGAGATCTCAACTCATGTATGCATATTTAACTCGAATAACTTTAGCTTTAAAGAATATGTGAATCTCCACATATTAACGAACTACTTGTTAATATCAGGGGATTGGAGGGGAAAGCAGTGAACCTATATACAAGACTCAGTTAGAGAGGTACTAGATCAGAGAGAGGCACTCCAAATGCATTCTGATTCTTATAGGTGAGTCCAGATCCTCCTATTCTTCGATAGTCTCCTTCTTTCATGAGTAGGTGAAGAATTTACTTGAAACCCAGGAATATATATGCATGAGAAGCTTTCTTCTTTCCGGTAGCCTAGATTGCATGAAACATCTTATAAAATACCTTGATTTATGAATAAACTTAGAGGACTATATTCTCCATGAGAGAGCTATTCCTATATTACAGTGCAGGTACAATTGATTTATAATTAGTTGTTCCCTAATGTTACTAATAGAGAGTTTTATAAAAGAGACTAGAATGTTAGATCTCTCTTTAAACCTCTTATTATTTCTCTCATTCCAAACTGCTTGAAGACATGTAGCTACAACGACTATAAAAATATCCCTATCATATTTTGAGATATGCAGATGAGATATCTCCATTAAGATATCCACGAGGCTACAATAATTAAAACCAGGGCCACATAAGCTAGAATTTCTAGCCTAAACCTCCTTAGAGAAATCACACATAAAGAAGAGATGATCTTTAGTTTCATCCCTTAGGTTGGAAAGAATACAAATTTTAGAAGAAGATAAGAATTTCAGCTTGTCCATAGTGCTGAGCCTGTTCAACATAGCTAGCCAAAGATGAAAACTTGAATTAGGTTTAAGAACTTTGCTCCATATTAGGGAATACCATCCTAATTTTGTAACTAACCCATCCCTCAGCTTTTTCACTTCCCTGATAGCAATTTATGATACATGAATCCCATCTCGTAAGTGTACATCATTCTTCGCAAGGCTTCTACATTATAAAATAGGAAAAAGTTTAATTTCTTCTGAGGATAGCGTCCAGTTGTCATTTCTAATCATTTCATGAAGCTTATCCCTCTTAGGGAACCTTCCCAATAAAGATCTTACCAACTGATTATGAATTAAAGCCCCTTGACCTATCCAGTCATCATACCATAGAGAAATCATTTCCCCTGCCCCTATTTGACAAGTTATGTACTGTTGAACTTCTTCCCTCAATCTAAGAATTTGGTTAAAGAACCAAGAGTAACTGTCTTCGATTCTTAGAGCCCAAAGACTCTCACCTTTTAATATATAATTGTGAATCCATTTAATCCACAACGATTGTTTTTCACTTAGGATTCTCCAAATTCTCTTGGTCATAAGTAAGTTGTTTTTCTTTCTGATTGACTCCAAACCTACCCCCTACCTCCCTAGGTTGATAGATATGCTTCCAACTCACTTTTTTCAATTCCTTTCTCACCATTGTCGTTTCCCCATAGAAACTGCCTCATCAACATTTAAAAATTTTTAATAAGCCCTTTAGAGAGGAATAAGTAGGAACACCAGTAAGTTTACATTGACATAAATGCCTAACTTCAAAAGCTGAAGTTTCCCTCTATAGGACAGGGCTCTATTAGTCCAAGACCCAATCTTTCCTAAATTTTTTCTATTAAAGGGACACATTCACAATATCTAAGTCTCCTGGATAAGATCAGAATTTTCAAATATTAAAGAGGAGGATCTTTGTTTTCCATTCTTCTGCTTACGACAAGGGGTTAGAAAGGTGAATATCACTTTTGGAAAGTATGAAATAACTTTTATAGAGATTGATACTTGGTCCAGATAGCTCCTTAAAAGTGTTGAGAGTACTCATCAATAAGGAGATTAAAAGAACATTAGCCCTCCTTATCAGAATAAGATCATCTGCAAATCATAAGTTAGTTAGTGAAAGCTTTTTACATTAGAAATGGTATCTGAATTTGGAGTCATTAGAAATGTTGTGCTTTATCATTAGCGTGAGAACCTCTATATAAATTAGGAATAGGTAAGGAGAAAGAGGATCCCCTTACCTAAGTCCTTTTTTTCTTTTAAACAACTCTGTGGGGCTTTCATTAATCAATATTCTATAGGAGGCAGTAATGTATTCTTGAATTCACCTAATAAACTTATGGGGAAAATTCATAACCTCCATAGTCTGTAGCAGAAATATTTAGTTCACACTATCAAAAGCTTTTTGTAAATCCACTTTAATAGTACAGTTTTGAGGAGTTCTGCTATGATTTTACCCTTTTAAAAACTCCTATAATAAAATAATATTATCCCCAATAGTCCTACTACTCATAAAAATACCTTGATTCTCACTGATGAGTAAGTTTAGAACCTCCTTCAACCTATTTTCCAAAATCTTGGTGATGATCTTATAAAGGAAATTAGTACAAGATATAGGTCTGAAATCACTCCAAGTGGGCGAGTTGGAAACCTTAGGGACCAGACAAAGAAAGGTCTTGTTAATCTCTTTAAGCAAGACAACATTTTGGAAAAACTCCTGCACAACCTCTTTAACTAATCTCCCTAAGCTGCTCCAAGCTTTTTAATAGAAAACCTCATTCAATCCATCTGGTCCTGGAGCCTTAAAGTCATTCATGTTAAAAACCACCTTCTCTATTTCCTAATCCATAACAGGTCTAACTAGCAAAGAATCTTTATGTTTAGGAATCTTAGCTATAACTAAATGCCTAAGGTCTGCCCCAATTCCTGCAGGGGGACCTTTTATGTCTATGAGATTTTTATAAAACTTCATGGCTTCCTTTGCAATTCCATCTTGTCTAAATACAATCTTACTAGCTTCTGTTTTTATAGAAATTATTCTATTTACATTCCTTCAAGTTAACACTAAATTGAAGAAAAACTTAGTGCATTTGTCCCCGTCCTTAATCCAATTAATTCTGGCTCTCTACTTTAATAAAGAAAATTGATTATCCACCATTTGCAAATAGGTCTTAAGGGCTTCCTTTTCAGCTATATTAGTGTACAATCCATAGGGTTAGCTCTAACCAAGGATTTCTAAATTTCTGAAAGCATGTTTCTATCTCCTTTAAGAAGTTCTATCCTCTTTTTAAATTTAGCGACTTTAATTCCTATTTAATAGCCTTGAGCTTTTGCAAACAAATGTACCACTTAGAATCATAGATTTCATACTCCAAACCCTTCATAATTACTTCTTAAAAGCCCTTTATATTAATCAGAGAATTATTAAATCTGAAAGGGTGATGGATTCTGGTTGTTTTAAGTAAGTTATCAACCTTTATAGGGGTATGATCAAAAATTACTAGGTCCAGGAAATTGGCTGAGCTTCTTGGAAAAGTATTTAACCATTCCATATTAACCATAGCCCCATCTAACTTTTTCTTGGTGAGCCAATTAGTGCTTTGTTTGTTGGACCAAGTAAACCTATGACCTTCAGATTTTAAATATGTTAATTCCACCTTCTGCATATAATTGAACATATTAGAAGTGTAGATGAGTAGGTTATAGTTTACTTTCGCCTCTGATCTGAAATGATTGGTGTTAAAGTCCCTACCAACTAACCATGGAACACTAACTGATGCCTTGAGTCTTTGAAGAGAAGTCCATAGCTCAGTTCTTTGAAACACTGTGTTAAAACCGTAGACAAAAGTAACTAAAGCACAAGAATTTTCCATTTTGAAGTTAAGCTTTGAGTGGATAATTTGCTTGCTGGTTTCTAGAACATTCACTTCCAAGAGATCACCATCATAAACAATAATAATCCTTCCACAGGTATGACATTGGTGGTTTGTGAGAAACTACCATTTGCTACGCAAACAACTTAATTTATTCAAATTTGCCTCTCTAATTTTTGTTTCCAATAAATAAAATAACAAAGGCTTTTCCTTTTGAACAAAATCCCTTACTGTATTAAGCTTAGAAGGCTGTTTATTCTTCTTACATTCTAAACAATCAGGGTCATATGAGCTTACTTTAACCTTTTGGGTCTTTACTACTACTCCTATTGCTTTTCTGAGAGATAACCTGTTCAAATTGTTCCTCCTGAGTAACTTCACTCTACGGTTCTGCCATCTGTTGGTTTTGCTCATTCTGTTAGATAACATGGTCTCTCTGGTTGGATTACTCTCACTAATTTTCATTTCATTCTCCCCCTTATTCCTTAGTGACTTATTTAAGTCACTCAATGAATTCTAATGAATTCCTCCTTGCTGAATTAAATCTGTACTATTTTCCTCTTAAACACTCTCCCTATTTTTAGGTGATTCCTTTTCAACCTGAACCATTTCATGGTTATCTGATACTTGTTTTGCTTCCACCCAATCTTTGTTGTCTTATGAATTAATATTTTCCATACCCATCACGTCTCAATAGTCTCCTCCAGTGAAAACTCTCCTGGTAGGTTTCCATTCTTTACCTAATTCTTTTAGAGAAGGTTTCTAATGGTATGTAACCATAACTTTATCCTTTATGAGAAAATGTTCATCTGCCAACCTTAGGATAGGGGTGTTGTCTTTCATTTCCTTAGAAATATCCATACTCACATATAACCATGCAAATCTAACCATTTTCCTCATAGCAGTGTTTTCATCCATACAAATTGGTTACAAATTGGTTTTCCTAAGTAACGAGCTAGCATACTCAAACTCTTAGTTGTCTAATACCAAAGGAATCTTATGGATATTCACCCATAAAGAAATGTTTTTCAATTTAATTTTTTATAATTCCATGCTCGGTTGCTAATATTAGAGAAATAAAGGAAGTTAAGAGATGTGCCAAGGGCCTTCTTCAATTATCTTTTAAACTTCTGATTTTGAGGAGAAGGTAAAGATTAAGTTATCCTGCTCAGTTAGCATCGCTTCCATCAGACCTCTCCCTTTCCAGTTTCTCTAGGTCTGTACTTGTATCGTTGGAAAAGCAGGCCTTTTATCCATAAAAAAACCAACAAGCACAGCTTCCCATGTCCTAGAACCTTCCTGCATAATGTCTAGACTAGGAGCCACCATTAGCTTGCCTTCAATCTTAACATATGAACTATAAATCAAGGAATAGGCAGAATTGTCACCCATAACCTATTTCCAGGTCTTTCTAGCTCCTTTAATATGTTAAAACTCACTGATAGATGGAGTAGAAGGTTTAGGAGGAATGACAAAGGTTGAGGGAGGAATAGTTGTAGAGAGGGATGGAGAAGAGGAGCAGGCTTCAGAAGGTTGAGCAGGGGATCAGGGAGTAGAATGCAGAATTGGGGAAGTAGCTAGTATAGTTGTAAAGGGTAGTGATAGGAAATCATTCTCCAATTTGGATTTAGAAACTAATGATGTTTTGTTTTGCAGGTCATCAAAGGAAGAATAATGCTGGAAAACAAGAGGAAAATGATGGACAAGGGTACCCGAATGAAGGAAATGAAAGGAAAGAAAGTTGAATGTTTCAGATCTATGGTTAGAGTTAGATGTGAGCATAAGATGTTAGATTTTCTCTCACATCTTTCTCGAGTTGATAAGTTAGCCTTAGCCTGAACCACGAGTTGATAAGTTACAATCATTTTGGTTACTTGGTTCTTGGAATTTTTTTCTCTCCTCTTTCATGCTATGTTTAATTCTTTTGTCCTACGTTTTATCTCCTTGGGGATAGTTTTCAATTGCATTGTGTTTTAGGATTTAATTTGCCAAGTATTTAGTGTTAAATTGAGTGTTGAGTGTGTATTTATGTGATAATTGTGTTAGTTTATATGTTTAAATGTTTTTATGGGTTATTATGAGTCTTTGACCATAATTATTATATTTTTGATGTACCTTGATGGGTTTATTAGTGTTTCAGGGTAAACGGTCAAGAACGAAGAAGATTTGAAGAGTTTTCAAGCCAAAGGCATAACCTACGACTGTGCACAGGGCTACAATCATGACAAATAAGGGCGAGTTAGAGCAGCCAGGCCACGATTGTGCACAGGGGTATATGGTCGTGACAGAAAGTTTCCATTCAAACTACAATCGTGAACATCAGTACGGGATCGTGACACAAAGGTTTAAGAGGTAAATAAGGCCATGACCGTGACCTGCATCGGGATGAAGCAAAAACTTAAATTTCACAAGATTTTTTGGACCAACTTTGACCTGGAGTGCTGAAAGTCTAAATAGAACATGGTGGGAAAGATGCAACAATTTGGAGAATCTAAATAGAGAACTTTCATGCCACCAATTTTGAGAGAAAACCTAGAGAGAAATTGAGAGATTGAGGAAGGAGACGAAGAGAGACAAGGAGACGAAGCTTGACACGACTTACTGAAGTAAATCAAACATTAATATAGAATTCACATGCAATATAAGAGATACACAAGAAGGGGGCTTAAATTGTGTATCCTTTTCATGAATACAAAAACTTTAATATATCTTGTTAAGAACTTTCCTAACTATTAAAAGAATACCACAAAAGTTATACAAAAATAGTTATGCAATTAAATCGCAAATAACTTCTATATACTTGTATAGGAACAAAATAGAATAAAATGAAAGGTTGGAAGATAGACGCTGAGATTTTTATACTGGCTTACCCCAAACCATAAGCTATATCTAGTACTCAGAGTTCGTCTGAGATTCCACTATACTTTGACAATTTTACAAGTATTCTTTATTCCCTTCCAGAGCCTCTTCAGGTCTCTTACATAAAGTACTCTTTCTGCTATCTTAGCCTCTCTAGGCTCATAACCTTTTCTTTTTCTCACTAGAAAGATATTGTGAGCTTTTTGTTACTGTAGAGTTTGCTCTCTAGTATCATACTTTTGAATACAGAATTTTTCTTTGCAATTAAACACTTTAAAGCTTAAAAGATTAAAAGATGTTGAGTTTTCAATCTTCGACTATGACTAGTATATATAGCCTAAGTCTCCAACTTCTTGTTGATTGTTGATAACTACTTCTTGATTCTTGTAGAACCCGTTATTCAGTTGAGTTCTGTAACTAACTCCAACAAACTAACTGTCAGACGTACTAGCGTATCTTCATCTTTATATCGTCTATGTTTTTCTCTTCTTCTGTGTTTTTTCACTTCTTCTATGTTTTCTGCTTCTTCTGTGTTTTCACTTCTTCTACATTTTCTACTTCTTCTGTGTTTTTAGCTTCTTCTTTGTTTTCCGCTTCTCCTATGATTTGCGCTTCTTCTGCATTTTTCACTTCTTCTGTGTTTTGTGCTTCTTCTGTTTTTTCACTTCTTCTGTGTTTTTTGCTTCTTTTGTGTTTTGCTCTTCTTCTGTGTTTTCTACTTCTTCTATGTTTTCACTTCTTCTATGTTTCTCTGCACACTTAACACACTTATCAAAATAGTTCATTTATTTCTAATATTATTATTATTTGATTGTCACAAAAAGTATTAATCGTGAAGTGCTCTTGACTTAACAATCTCCCACTTTTTGATGATAACAAATAATCATAATTTTAGAAAGATAAAAGTGAAATGAACGAATACTATTCATATAATGAATAAGAAGACAACAAACAATGTACTCATGCATATATAAAATACACATATGAAAAATGTAGTCGTTTATAGTTGTTACTGTCTTCTTTTCTTGTCTCTGTTCTCCCCATATGTTATCTTCTTTCTACTTTTGCTCTTCTCTTCTTTCGTCTGCTCTTCTCTTCTCCCCCTATTTGTTATTAATCAAAAATCTTTATTGAAGATGCTTCATAATTTCAGAAAACATGTGTTGTATATCAGTTTGGATCAAGTTGAGGTCTTCTTCAATTGAAAGTCATAGATAGGCTACTTTCTCATGTAGATCACCCACTGAGTCACTCAGATCATCAACCTTAGTATGAATTTCTTCAATCTCCTTAACTAGGGCTTCCTGACTCCACTGCTGGGAGTGACTAACTTCTTCCATACCAATAGTAGGAACTTGTTGAGGTGTACTTGATGGATAGAAGTTTGTAGCAAAAAGTATTTCTAAAGGTAAGACATCCAATTCAATGATTTTGATAACAGGAGGTTTGAAAGATAGTTTTCCTTTAGGGAGATCAAGGTCATCAGGTCTAGGTAGTTTGGAATTGGTTTTCCAAGAAGGTGAAGGACATCTTTAATTGAAGATATAACACTCAAAGGTCTAAAATGCATGATTAGATACACAAGAGTCTCTAAGTTCAAACTAATACGTTCAACTATGATAGTTCTGTACTGTCCTTTTGTCACTTCCAACTACCTGAAAAGTTACATCTATGGTGAAGTGTCCACAATGACTTCCTGATGGTTTTGAAATGTGATGTGAAACATAGAATCCTCTTGATTGATCTGCATTGCATGCCTCATTTATGTTTCTCATAGCTTGTTGTATCTGATCTTCTGTAAGATCATCTATATTTCCTTCAGGGTACATCTTCTGTTTCCCTTTGTCTTTATTGCGTAAAATGTTTGAAGCTCTTGGTTGTATATCTAGTACAATTTTCATTAATGTTTTATTTACAACTGGATAAATCGTATATTGATCCTTAGTCATCTTTAATGGATATGGTTCTGACTTTTCATCTCTCAAAATGCCATATCATCTTCTTTCTTTATGATTTAAAAGATGTATTGATTGATTATTTATCAGTATTGGTTCAACTTATACCTTCACTAACCTTTTCATAGGTTCTCTTATAATAATCGAGCTTCTGCTTCTAACAAGTACCATTTCTTTAATCACCTTCATTCTCAAATTCTTTTTTCTGATAGGTTAAGAAGGACTGTGAGATACTAATCGATGTTCAACTGTTTTTTCCTTCTGTTGAACACCAGTTGAAGTAATCTCTTTCAACTATTTTTTCCTTCTGTTGAATACCAGTTGAAGTAATCTCTTTCTAAATGGTCTTGAGCTTCTTATTTTCTTCTACCAGTCTAGAAGGAGGCTGTGGTTGAGGTTTCTTCCTTTTAAACACCAACTTCCTCTTAATTTCTGTTTCTTTAGTCAACTTTTTCAGTTGTTCTCGCAAAATTGAGACCAAAGATTTAGTGGCCTGCGCTGCTTTCTCTATCTTTTTAGAATCTTCAACAAGAGTCAATCCTTTCCCTCTCTTCTGTTCTTGTTGACACAAAGTTAATAACCTTGGTGATATTCTTGATTTTTTAATTTTCTCAGAATCAAGTGTCTCCCCCTTTCTTTTCAACGACACTTATTTTTCAGATAGTTTCATTTGGCTTTCTTCTCTTTGTGAAATCGTCTTAGCTTTAATTGATACCTCTGATGATTTATTCTTCTTTTCTTCTATAGACATTCTTTTTGTGGATTGAGGTTTCTTATTTTCTGTGGGTGTAACATTTTCACTCAAGTTACGTATGACAATACGCTCCCCCTCAGTCCTTGCTTTTGCTATAGAAATTGTATCCTCCTTTTTAAATCCTTGATTAGTGTAAGTAAATTATGTGATTCTGGTTTTTAAGTATCCTTTAATCAAAATTCTTGTGTAGTCAAAAACAAGGAAGGGTCTATATTCTTTTCTGTCAAAAGTCGAAGCAATCTTTATAAGATCAATTTACAAGATTTCCAAAATCAAATTTTTTTTTTATCAACAGATGAAGAAAAACTGATTTGGCATAAAAAGCTAGGTCATGTTAGTTTCAAACATATTTCCAAGTTGATTAAACATGATTTAGTAAGAGGTTTACCAAAAATAAGTTTTAACAAGGATTTCTTTTGTGAAAGTTGTCATAAAAGAAAACATATTAAAACATCTTTTTCTTCTAAAAATATTGTAACTTCGTCTAGACCTTTAGAACTATTACATATAGATTTATTTGGTCTAACTAAGACATTAAGTCTTGGCAGAAAAAAGTATGGTCTTGTTATTGTTGATGACTTTACTAGATTTTGTTGGATATTATTTTTGTCATATAAATATGATTCTTTTAAGTGTTTTAAAAATCTCTCCAAAAAGATATAAAATGAAAAGAAAATGTCTATTGCTGGAACTAGAAGTGATCACGGTGGTGAGTTTGAGAATGAAAATTCAGAATATACTGTGAAAAGAATGGAATTTTCCACTATTTCTTTGCTCCTAGAACTCCATAACAAAATGGAGTTGTAGAAAGAAAGAACAAGACGATTTTGGAACTGGCAAGAACCATGCTATATGAAATAAATCTTCCTAAGTATTTCTAGGTAGAAGCTGTGAATACAGCTTGTTATATTCAAAATAGAATACTTAAGCGACCATTGTTGAATAAAACTCCATATGAGTTATGGAATGGAAGGAAGCCTAATATATCTTACTTTTATCCATTTAGTTGCCAGTATACTATATTGAATACAAAAGAAAGTCTAGACAAATTTGATTCTAAGGTCTATTCAGGAATTTTTCTAGGATATTCTT
>JANZXR010372868.1:0-18838 GCA_027575705.1 Erythroxylum echinodendron
CCATCTTCGCGGGGCACGGATCCGGGTATCACTGTCGATATCGGGTTCGGGTCCGGCGGAAGTTGGGGTGTTACACAGGTGATATCTCCTATGTATGTGCTTAGACCTCTAACGAGACCTTTGTTCCTTGGCTTAAGCAATAGCCCTATTGTTGTCACGGTACAACAGTACCAGGTATACTATGCTCGGAACCACTCGAAGTTCTATAATGAACTTCTTGATCTAAGCAGCTTCTTTTGTCGCTTCCACAGTTGCAATGTACTCTGACTCAGTCATTAAATCTACAATCGTCTCTTGTTTGGAACTCTTCTAATTTACTGCTCCACCATTTAGTGTGAAAATGTAACCTGACTAAGATTTGGAGTCATCCTGGTCAGATTGAAAACTGGTATCTGTATGTCCACTCACTACGACATCTCCATCTCCATATATCAAGAATATATCCTTAGTCCTTCTCAAGTACTTTAGGATATTCTTGACAGCCGCCTAGTGACACTCACTAAAATCCGATTGATATCTACTCCTAACTTAGAGCATACGATATATTTGGTCTTGTATATAACATAGCATACATGATTGATCCTATTGTCAAAGCAGAAAGGATCATACTCATGCGAGTCCTGTCATCTTGTGTCTTAGGACATATAGATTTCAAGAGTTTTATCCCATGAGTCATGGGAAGAAACCCTCTCTTGGACTGCTTCATGTTAAACCTCTTTAACAGTTTATCTATATATGTAGACTGTGAAAGACCTAGTAACTTCCTTGATCTACCCCTATAGATCTTTATTCCCAATATATAAGTTGCTTCTTTAAGGTCTTTCATGGAAAAATTCTGGGACAACCTAATTTTGACTGATTGCAAGCTTGAAACATCATTTCCTATTAGTAATATGTCATCCATATATAACATAAGGAATATGATAGCACTCCCTTTAACCTTCTTATACACACAAGGTTCATCAGGATTTTGTGAGAAACCAAACTGTTTGATTATCTCATCCTTGCTTCAATTCATAAATGGATTTTTAAAGATTGTATACCTTTTTGCCATCTTTGGATATGAAGCCCTCAGGTTGTATCATATACACATACTCAACTAGGTTTCCATTCAGGAAAGTCATATCCACATCCATTTGCCATATCTCATAATCATAATGAGAAGCAATGGCTAGGAGTGTTCTTATAGATTTAAGCATGGCTATGGGGCTAAATATCTCATGATAGTCAACTCTTGCCTTTGATAATAACCTTTAACGACTAACCTCACTTTACAGGTAATCATATTACCATCTATGTCGATTTTCTTCTTGAAAATCCACTTGCACCCTATAGGTTTTAGCCCTTAGGGTGGGTCAACCAAAATCCATATTTGGTTTTCAAACATGGAAGCCATTTTGGACTTCATGGCTTGAAGCCAATTTTCAGATTCTGAACTCTTCAAAGCCTCTTCAAAGGTTGTAGGCTCTTGTCCTCTTTGGGTAATATGTCATTATGTTCGCTTACGAGAAATCCATATCTCTGGAACATTATGTATCCTACTTGACCTAGAACATCTTGTGTGTCAAAAGGTTTATTTGCTGTCTCATCTCTACAAACAACAATCTCGGGTTTAGGTAGTTGATCTGTGTCTGTTTGAGCATCATGAACTTCATTAAGTTCAATTTTGCTCCCACTGTCTCCTCTTAGAAGAAACTCTTTCTCTAAAAAGGCAGCATGCTTTGAGACAAACACCTTTTGCTTTACAGCATTGTAGAATTGATATCCAATTATTTCCTTAGGATATCCTACAATTAGATATTTATCAGATTTCGCTTCAAGCTTTTCTGATTGAATCCACTTTACGTAAACCAGACAACCCCAAACTTTCATATGACAAAGATAGGGTTTTTGTTAGTCCATATCTCACTTAGAGTAATATTAACTATTTTTTAAGGGGCTCTGCTTATCACATAAACAACATTCTCGACTGCATGACCCCCAGAAGGATTTCGTTAGATTTACTAAGCCCATCATTGACCTTACCATGTCCAACAAGGTTCAGATTCTCCTTTCAGCTACACCATTATATTGCGGTGTGTAAGGTGGAGTCCATTGGGATACAATCCTGTTTTCCCTAAGATAACTTAAAAACTCTTCATTCAAGTATTCGCCACCTCGATCTGATCAAAGTGTCTTGATACTTTTACCAAGTTGTTTCTCTACACCATATCTAAATTGTTTGAACATTTCAAATGCTTCAGACTTGTATCTCATTAGATACACATACCCATATTGTGAATACTCATCGATAAGGTAATAAAGTACATAAAACTACCTTTGGCATGAATGGACATCGGATCACATACATCAAAATGTATTAGGTCTAATAACTCATTCGCTCATTCACCCTTTCCTTTAAAAGGTAATTTAATCATCTTGCCTAATAAGCAAGATTCACATGTATCATATGATTCATAATCAAATGACCCTAAGCTACCACTTTTGTGCAACTTAGCCATGCGTCTCTCACTTATATGGCCAAGTTGACAATGCCATAAGTAAGATGATTTTAATTTATCTTATTTTTGTTTTTATTGTCATTAATATTTAAAATTAGATTGTCCATATCTAATATGCAAATGCCATTGCACAATGTAGCAGTACCATACAACATTTCGTTCAACTAAATTGAACAACCATTGCTTGAAAAAGTTAAATAAAATCTTGTTTTATTAAGACATGAAACAGATACAATGTTCTTTGTCACAATGGGTACATAATGGCAATTACCCAAATTAACTTTAGCCCACTAAGAAGATACAAAACATAGGTTCCTATGGCTAATGCAATAACTCTTGCTTCATTTGCCACATGTTGGTCCATCTCTCCCTTCTTAAGCAATCTATTATCCCTGAGACCCTACATATCAACACATATGTGTGAGCCACATCTGGTATCTAATACCCAAATGTTATGATTAGAAATAGTATTAACCTCAATGACAAATAACATATCTGAAGTAGACGGTGAAGCATCTAATGCCTTCTTCTGCTTCAACGACTTAAGATAGGCTTTACAGTTCCTCTTCTAATGTCCTTCCTTATTGCAATAGAAGTATATCCCCTTAGATGTAGTCTCCTTTTCCTTCTTCTTGGCTACACCTCCTACTGGCTTCTTAACTTCTTGTTCTTCTTTTAGTTCCTCTTGTGAGAACCAGAAGGAGAGTCCATCAGCATCATAGCCTTATTATCTTTCTTGACAGTTTGCTCAGCTGTTTTGAGTAGAATAATCAGCTCAGGAATCGAGGTGGACATTTGATTCATCTGATAGTTAAACACAAACTGTGAATAACTATCAATCAAACCAGTTAGAATTAAGACTATACTTAATTCATAATCTATTATCAAACCCAAACTGGCTAAACTCTCAATGTATCCATTCATCTTCAGCGCATACTGCGCTAAAGATGATTCCTCAACCATCTTTGTAATAGCCTATTTTTCCATACTGATGATTAGGACATAGGATCCTAAACCATTTCACATGAGAAATAGCATTTAGAATTTATGAGGTGCATTTCATTCATATGCATACATTAGCATACACACGTGAATTATGATATTGCACACATTGCAAAGACTTTATATGCACTCAATTGTCATATTCTAGGGTACAAAGGTTTACAATGAACATGGTGTGAATTGTGAATTATTATGTCTTGAATTTTTGGTTTGATGGTTATAATTATTAATTTGGAATTTATTGTTACAATTGGGAGATTTATAAATTTATGTGTATTTTTGGACTAGGAAAATGCCAAGTGGAAAGACAAATTGATATATGGTAGTAGAAATAATTGATACATGGTAGTAGAAATAATTGACAAATGGCTTAGATAATTAGGTGACAAATGACATGGAGATTAAGAGAAAAATGGACTAATTATTAAGAGCCATACGGTAGCATAATTATAACAAATAAAGCTTGTTTCTTCATGTGGTAAGCTTCATGACAAGTGTCATAACACTCACCATGCTTTTAACCCACACAATATACACATATTAGAAGACCATATTTCATTTCTTACTTTTTACTACATGCTCCACGTTCTTCTTTCTTCTCTCTATTCATGACATTCACAACCCACACTCACAACGTGAGTTTTGTTAACATCCTTCATTTAGCCACTTTAAATATTTCATTGTCTTCACTTTGATGATAAAAACCCAGCCTATTCTACCTTGAAAGTTTGATGATTGTGTAAGCATAGAGCTAAGGTTACTTGATGATTTGAGGAGCTTTTTACTTAAACAAGTAAGTAAGATATTGTTCTTCATGCCTTGTTTTAATAGAAATGTATATGATGATAGTTTAGGGATAGATGGATGGTGTTAATGGTGTGTGAGTGTGTTGCAACGTTGATAAAGAAATAGATATGTTTGTGTTTTGTTTTTGTTTAAATGATCAATACTAGTTTATGTATTGTTATATGGATGATTTTGAGTTAGGATTGAGGTGATTTTGATGAGGAATTGAAGTAGAAATAATGAACTATGCATAAGATATTTTGAGATTGGTAAGAAAGAGTTAAAATCTAGAAAATTGGAAGGAGACAGGGGAGTGAAATTTTCAAACAACTATCTTATAATCGTAGGAAGTTCTCTACGATTGTGGGAAGTGCATTGGAAATGAGATGTTCTCTTTTGAACGATTAAGAGCCAACTAAGGGTAAGGCACTTTCCTATGGTGTATTTGGACTTGATTAAGGCTTAAAATGGACCTAATTTGATGTTGGAATAGGTGATTAAATGTTTGATATGTTTAGATTGTTAATTGAGGTTATAACTTAAGGAATGGATTATTAATATCAATGTGTTTAAAATATAGAAATTTATAAATGATATAGGAATGATGGTGTTTTTAAGAATACAATTGTGATCTAAAGAATATGACTAAGGTGTATTAGGTATGAATGAATGAGAATTGGGATATTATATAATTATATAATGTCATAAAAGGATTAACAAACGTATGATTGATGAATTTGAAAATAGTCAAGTATACTTGAGGTGTAAACCTAAGTACAAGCTAGACATATACAAATTATAATGTTTGAATGATTATGATTGGTAAATTAAGGATAAATACTCGGGAAAGTCAATTGAGCGTTAGTTGAACATGTCACATTCATGTGCATGGTTAAACACTTATATGACTGATCAACTTAGCAATGTGTATAAATATGTGTATTACATGATTTAGATGCTCAGGTCAAACACCACCATCCATACATTGCTGGCTTGTTAAGGAAAAAGCTAATCTAGAGCTTACTATGAGTCAACCTAGATGTTTTCTCACTGGGATTGATTTATTTTTGTTTAAATTTTCACTATTGAATTGTTATTGATGTAATTGAGACAATTCCGGACGATTGTGGTTTGAAGAGTTTGATAATTGAGATTGTATTGGGAGTGTTCATAATTGAATATGAATATGAAGAAATATGTGTACTCAACGAAACGTTGAATGTCAGACTTAAGTCTGAAGAATATGAAAAATGACTATGTATGTCTGTAATGAATGAAAGTTATTGAAAGTGTTAAATGTGAATCGATGCATATGCATAATCAGATAAAGGAGTTGTGACTGGAGTGACTAGTGAAAAAGAGCTTAAAGCTCAAAAAGGCACATAAAGAGCCACAAGTTCAGTATTTAATAAGCCCGGTATCCACAATAGTTATAGGATAGTTATTAATTAGCCCATTATCCATAGCGGACACAGGACAGTAAAAAGGCACTCGGTCATAACAAAATAATAATGTTAGTAGAGTCCCATGTGCATTTGCATATATAATTTGATATGTATTAAATGAATGATTGAAATGAATTGTTTAGACTATTCTGAAATAGAAATACGAAATAGTGTACACAAATCGTATTTGTTTAAGCATGAAGAAATGTGAAGTCATATTCAGTATTTGATGATATGATTTGTTTGTGAATTTGATTGTGAATTGTACTTGTGTATTGATATGGGTGAGCATATCGAGGATGGTTCACTCACTGAGTTCACAAAACTTATCAAAATTGTAAATGTTCATTTTTAGGTACAAGGAAGACTTAGCTCCTAAGACAAACTAGTAGAGGCATAAAAGAAGCATTTTCTATAGGATCCCAAAACCACCAGCCACCCCGACCTAATTCATGATGAGCCCACCAACTTCCTGGCAAGACGCCTACGGTTAAAAACCACCAACATGTCAAGATCCAAATTCGAATTGGTTAAGTCTAGTTCTATCCATTTTGGAAGTCAGAAATGGTTCAAAGGTCTAGTCATCTGATACTAATGAGTTTAGTTAGAATATTTCTTATTATTTCCTCATTCCTTGTAGAACAAGACGTAAAGAGTAGTAAACTCTCATATGTCTTTGATACTATATATATATGTATTATGTAGTGAAATGTTAATGTTTTAGAAATGGAAATAAGGAGTTGATCTTTTGACTATTTATGTTCTATATGATGCCATAATAAGTGAATGCGATTGCTCTAACATGTCATTTTCATAGGGTATGTTCCTAAATATCCTCTGGATGTTCAGGCATATGCCTTATAAAGGTGGGGTGTTACAAGGTTTTTGATATCAAAGCATGGTTTGGACTACGTAGGGACATATAAGAACATATAAACATAATATATAATGAGAGACTCGGATAGTAATCATGATTATTATTTATTATAAGGCATCTATTATAAGAGATCAAGTTGTAGTGCTAGCTAACCTAGAGTCTGTAGGAGCCAATAGAGAGTCTCCAGTACCTCGATCTGACCAAGTACCTCAGAGAATTTTTAAGACGAGAGAAAGGAGATATGATAAAATAAGGAAGAAGGAGGCTGTAGACTTTTATGGAAGTACAAACCCTACTGAGGGAGAAGAATGGTTAAAGAAAACATAAGGGTATTCGATCAAATGGACTGTGATTCAGATGAAAGGTTTAACTACATAGTCTCCTTACTACAAGGTGTAGTTTATCAGTAGTGGAAGACTGTTCCCGACAGTACTACCTGACCTTGTAGTTTAACATGGGAAGATTTTCTAAAAGTATTCAAATAGAACTTTATGCCAAAGATCTATTTGGATAGGAAGATGAAGGAATTTCTTGATCTGAAACAAGGCAATCTTACTGTAGCTGAATATAAGATACAATTTAATGAGTTAATAGGATATGCTGCTGCCTTGATTCTGATTTAGGAGGATAAGTGTGCGCGGTTTGAAGATGGACTAAATATGGAGATTAGAACAAGGATAACTATTACTAATTTGAGCAGTTTTACTAAGCTGAGAGCTACCTTAATCAGAATTGAACCATTACTGAAAGATGAACGAGGAGAATACAGACAAGATTTCAGAATGATTAGACAAGGTGAATCTCAAGTTGATTCTAAAAGAAGATTTAGTACATGCCAGAATAGATCATTCTGATCATAGTCTAGATCGAGATAATCAGGGTTTAGACTATGAGGTAGTTTTGTACAAGCTGGTGGTGGTAGAGGTAGTTTTGTACAAGCTGGTGGTGGTAGAGGTCTAGTATTAAGAGGACAAACACTACAGTTGCCCAGTTATGAACACTACAGAAAAAAACATGGAGGAGAATGTTGGAAGTTAGCAGGAACTGCCTTTGTTATGGCTCTTTCGAGCATCAGATTAGAGATTGTCCTGTGACTTTTGAAGCACAATCTAGAATAAAAGGGGGATCGATAACTGAGACTACTGTCCAGCAGAACAGAGCTAGTGGATCAGCACAGAGAGGTAGAGGTAGAGGCAAAATTAGTTCAGTAGGTCCTATTGTCAGGACTAAGGTGTAGAGTAATCAGCTGCAGTCTCAAGGTAGAATGTATGCTATTACCAGATAGGAGGGTCAGAACTCCCCAGATGTTATAGCAGGTGTGTTAAATTTCTTTCAATTTGAAGCATTTGCATTGTTAGATCTAGGATCTACACATTCTTTTATTACACCGCATCTGGCATCTAAACTACATTATGAGAGAGAAATGCTAAAATATGGCTTAGAAGTAAGTACACCGATAGCTAGTACTACAGTGATTGGAGAAGTATGTAAAGAGTGTATTGTTCAGGTTGATCAGGTAGAATTGGAAGCTAATTTGATTGTAATGCAGTTAAATAAGAAAAGTACACTGATAAGTAGTACTACAGTGATTGGAGAAGTGTGTAAAGAGTGTACCATTTCATAGAATTGGAAGCTAATTTGATTGTATTGCAGTTAAATAAGATAGAACTTATCTTAGGTATGGATTCGCTTACTACTCATAGGGCTATGATGAACTACTACACTAAGGAGGTGATTCTTGAGTCTTCTAATCTGCTGAGAGTGATATTTTGAGGTGTTAGTCAAGTAGTGCCAGCCAGATTGATTTCTTCATTGAGTGCTTTGAGACTGATTTGAGGTGGATGTGAGGCTTATCTAGCCTATATGCTTGATACTTGTACTAAGCAGACAGTACATGATATTCCTATTATTAGGGATTTCCTAGATGTGTTTCCCACTGAATTATATAGTTTACCCCCAGATAGGGAGACAGAGTTTACTATCGACCTTATTCCCAGTACTGTTCCTATATATATTCCTCAATATAGGATGGTACTTATGGAACTTGAGGAACTTAAGGCTCAGTTGCAGAAGTCGTTAGATAAGGGTTTTATCAGATCTAGTATGTCACTTTAGGGAGCACCAGTTTTGTTTGTGAAGAAGAAAGAAGGTACCTTGAGATTATGTATTGACCATAGGCAGTTGAATCGGGTGACAGTGAAGAATAAGTATCCCTTACTGAGGATTGATGATTTACTTGATCAATTACAGGGATATCAGGTATTTAATAAACTAGATTTGAGATCAGGATAGTATCAGTTGAAGATACCAGAAGCTAATGTTTCGAAGAGTGCATTCAGGACCAAATATGGGCACTTTGAGTTTTTAGTGATGCCGTTTAGGTTAACAAATGCTCCAACAACTTTTATGGCATTGATGAATAAGGTATTTCAACCTTACTTAGATCATTTTATAATCGTGCTTATAGATGATATTTTGATGTATTCAGAAAGTAGGGGGGCAACATTCTGAGCATTTTAGGTTAGTCTTATAGATAATAAGAGAGAAGCAATTGTATAAGAAGTAGTAAGTGTGAATTTTGGCTTAATCAAATAGTATTCTTGGGTCATATGGTATATGGACAGGGCATACAGGTAGACCCAAAGAAAGTTGAAGCAGTAATGAAGTGGAAGCTCCAAGAAATGTGTCTGAGATTCAGAGTTTTCTTAGACTAGCAGGTTATTACAGGATATTTATCGAGGGGTTTTCATTGATCTCCGCCCCTTTGAGAAAGCTTCTAAGGAAGAGTGTATCTTTCAGATGGAATGATGAATGTTAAAGAAGTTTTAAGGAACTAAAGAATCGGTTAACTACAGCACCGGTGTTAGCTGTTTCATCTAGATCTAGAGGTTATGTGGTGTATAATGTTGCTTCATACCAGGGATTAGGATGTGTTCTAATGCAGTATGGTAAAGTGATTACATTTGCATTGAGACAGTTAAGGTCTTATGAGTTCAACTATTCGATTCATGATTTAGAACTTGTTGCAATGATATTTGCTTTGAAAATTTGGAGATGTTATTTATATGGTAGGACATTTCAGATATTCACAGATCATAAAAGCTTGAGATATTTGTTAAGTCAAAAGGAGCTGAATATAAGACAAAGGAGATAGATTAAACTACTTAAGGATTATGATTGCACAATTGAGCATCACCCAGGTAAAGCTAATGCTGTAGCTGATGCATTAAGTAGAAAATCTAATAGTAGTGTGGCACAAATTTAGTTATCGAGGTTACCAAGCCTATTACAACTGAAGGCATTAAATGTTGAGTTAAATTTGGGATATAATGAAGCATCGTTAGCTACATTGAAACTTAGACCAATGTTACATGAAAGAATTAGAAAAGCTCAAAAAAAAGATCTAGAATTAGTGAATCTTACGGAGAAGTTTAAAGTGAATTTGAATTCTAAGTTTGAATTGAGAAATGATATATTGTGGTTGAAGCAGAGATTATGTGTACTTAATGTGGATGATTTAAGAAAAGAGATTCTAAAGGAAGCACATATAGTAGCTTATGCTATGCATCCTAGTACTACTAAGAAGTATAATATGCTAAAACAACATTTTTGGTGGCTAAGGATGAAGAAGCAAGTGGCTGAGTATGTAATTAAATGTTTGACGTGCCAGCAGATAAAGGCAATGCATCAGGCTTCGGTTAAGAAGTTACAGTCATTACTTATTCCAGAGTGAAAATGGGAGAGAATTACTATGGATTTTATTATAGGATTGTCGAGAACATCGAGGCAATATGATGCCATATGGGTCATTGTTGATAGATTAAGGAAGTAGGTCTATTTCTTATCTATGAGAGAGAACAATATAATAAATCATTTAGCTCAAAAATATATTAATGAAGTAGTGAGATTACATAAGGTTCCAGTGTTTATTATATCATATCGAGACCTTTAGGTTAGTTTATAGACAGCATTGGGTACGAAGTTGAACTTTATTACAAAATTTCATCCTGAGAAAAAAAGACAGAGTGAGAGGACTATTAAGACTGTTGAGGATATGCTCAGAGCTTATGTTTTGCAGTTCTAAGGAGCATGGAATCAGTATGTAGCTCTGATTGAATTTTCATATAATAATCATTATCATAGTAGTATCGGTATGGCACCATATGAGGTGTTATATAGCAGAAAGTGTCATTCACCTTTATATGGGGATGAAGAGGGTCTAAGGATTATTGAAGGTATAGAACTAATTCAAAACAATATTGATAAAGTTAAACTGATCCGTAGAATTAAATGGAACAAGACAAGAAAAAAGTTTATACAGATCAGCACCAGAGAGATATGGAGTACCAAGTAGGAGGTAAGGTGTTTCTGATAGTATCACCTTGGCAAGGAGTGCTAAGGTTCGGTAAAAAGGGTAAGTTAAGTCCTAAATACATTGGTCCATATGAGATTATTGAGAGAATTAGACCATTGACTTGAAAGTTAGCCTTACCAGCTAAGATGGCTCATATTCATAATGTGTTTTGTATCAGTATGCTTAGGAGATATTGGTCAGATCTGACACACGTGTTGCCAGCTCAAGAAGTTGAACTTGCAAGTAATCTGAGTTATGTTGAAAAACTGATTAAAATAATGGGATATCAGAATAAGCAATTGAGAAACCGAGTGATCCCATTGGTTAAAATCCTTTCGAGGAACCATTCGAGAGAAGAAGCTACATAGGAAACTGAGAAGAACATAAGGAACCAATACCCCCATTTAGTTGATCAATCAAGTAAGAATTTCGAGGACTAAATTTCTTAAGGGGGAGAATTGTAATAGCCCATTTTTCCATACTGAGGGTTAGGACATAGGATCCTAGACCATTGTACATGAGAAATAGAATTTAGAATTTATGAGGTGCATTTCATTCACATGCATAGATTAGCATACGCACATGAATTATGATATTGTACACATTGCAAAGACTGTATATGCACTCAATTGACATATTCTGAGGTATAAAAGTTTAAAATGAGCATGATGTAAATTGTCAATTATTATGTCTTGAATTTTTGGTTTGATAGTTTATAATTATTAATTTCAAATTATTGTTACAATTAGGAGATTTATAAATTTATGTGTATTTTTGGACTAGAAAAATGTCGGGTGGCAAGACAAATTAATACATGGTAGTAGTAGAAATAATTGATACATGGTAGTAGAAATAATTGACAAATGGCTTAGATAATTGGGTGACAGATGGCGTGAAGATTGAGAGACAAATGGACTAATTATTGAGAGACATATCGTAGCATAAGTATAAGAAATAAGGCTTGTTTCTTTATGTGATAAGTGTCATGACACTCACTATGCTTTTAACGCACACAATATACACATCTTTGAAGACCATCTTTCATTTCTTACTTTTTACTACATGCTCTCATCTTCTTCTTTCTTCTCTCCAATCACGACATTTACAACCCAAGCTCACAACGTGAGTTTTGTTAACATCATTTAACTACTCCAAATATTTCGTTGTCTTCAATTTGATGATAAAAACCCAGCCTATTCTACCTTGAAAGTTTAATGACCATACAAGCATGGAGAGCTAGGATTACTAGATGATTTGAGAAGCTTTGGAGTTAAACAAGCAAGTAAGATATTGTTCTTCATGGCTTGTTTTAATAGAAATATATATGATGATAGTTTAGGGATAGATGGATGGTGTTAATGGTATATGAAGTGTGCGGGAATGTTGATGAAGACATAGATATGTTTGTGTTCTATTTTTATGTAAATGATTAATAATAGTTTATGTATTTTTATATGGATGATTTTGAGTTGGTATTGAGGTGATTTTGATGAGGAATTGAAGTAGAAATGATGAACTATGTATAAGATATTTTGAGTTTGGTAAGAAAAGGTTAAAATCTAGAAAATTGGAAGGGGAAAGCGGAATGAAATTTTTGGACAACCTATCCCACGATCGTGGGAAGGTCTCTATGATTGTGGGAAGTGCATTGGAGATGAGATGTTCTCTTTTGAACGATTAATGATCTAAATAAGGATAAAGTACTTTCCTAAGGTGTATTTGGGCTTGATTGAGGCTTAAAACAGACCTAATTTGATGTTGGATTAGGTGATTAAATGTTTGATATTTTTAGGTTGTTAATTGAGATTATAACTTAAGGAATGGATTGTTGATATCAATAAGATTAAAATCTGGAAATTTATGAATGATATAGAAATAAAGATGTTCTTAAGATTACAATTGTGATCTAAAGAATATGAGTAAGGAGTATTAGGTATGAATGAATGAGAATTGGGATATTATGTGATTATATAATGTTATAAAAGGATTGGTGAATGTATGATTGATTATTTTTAGAATAATCAAGTATACTTGAGATGTAAACCTAAATGCAAGCTAGACATATACAAATTATGGTGTTTGAATGATCATGATTTGTAAATTAAGGATAAATACCCAGAAAAGTCAATTGAGCATGCATTGAACATGTCACATTCATATGCATGATTGAATACTTATATGATTGATCAACTTAGCAACGTGTATAAATATGTGTATTGCTTGATTTAGATGCGCATATCTAGCCACAAGCTCATTATTTAATGAGTCTGATATCCATAATAGGTACAGATAGTTGTTAATGAGCTCAATATCCACAACAAATACGAGACAGTAAAAAGTCATTCATTCACAACAAAATAAAAAAAAAGTGGAGTCAAATGTGTATTTGCATATATAATTTGATATGTATTAAATGAATGAGTGAAATGAATTGTTTGGAATGTTCTGAAATAGAAATATGAAATAGTGTACACAAATTGCATTTGTTGAAGCACGATGCAATGTGTGATATTCAGTATTTGATGATATGATTTGTTTGTGAATTTGATTGTAAATTGTATTTGTGTATTGATACGAGTGAGTACATCAAGGATAGTTCACTCACTGAGTTCACAAAACTCATCAAATTTGCAAATGTTGATTTTCAAGTATAAGGAAGACTTAGCTCCTAAGGCAAACTAGTAAAAGTCTAGTTCTGTCCATTTTGGAAGTCAGGAATGGCTCAAAGGTCTGGTCATCTGATACTGAGGAGTTTAGTTACAATATTTTTGATTAGTTCCTCATTCCATGTAGAGCATGATGTAAAGAGTAGTAAACTCTCATATGTCTTTGATGTTGTATATATGTATTATGTAGTGAAATGTTGCAGTGTAAACAATGTTTTATAAATGGAAATCTTTTGATTATTTATATTCTTTATGATGCCATAATAAGTGAATGTGATTGCTTCCTAAATGTCCTCTGGATGTTCAGGCATGTGCCCTATAGAGGTGGGGTGTTACAATCCTAGAGTAGAAAAGCAACCTGGAGGTCTCGAACCTTTCAGACCGAGCTTGCTCATCAAATAATCCCCTTAAACGGTAATCTATGGTATAAGCATCTATAGCCTAACTATGCTTTTGTAGTTCTGGTGACATAGAGGCTAGTATTATATAGCTATCACTATCATCCAGTAGCTTCTTATAAGCTTTCCAATCCTCATCAGATGCATCGACTAGAGGGGGATTGGGAAGTGATTCATCTAGGACATATCCTAGCTTCTCAGATTTGAGAACAATTCTTAAATTCCGCGGCCAATCTAAGAAGTTAGGACCCATGAGCTTGTTGGAGTCTAATAGAGAGTGTAGGTTCACACTTGACAAAATTACATCAGTTTCTCTTTCTAATTGAATGTGAACAGTAGACCCGAAAGTGTGACTTGGAAAAATCTGAAGTGAGTCAATAAGAAATGAATTGAAATTTTAATGGTTTAGTGAGGCATAAACCTAAGTATAAATTGTACTTAGATGTGTTTTAATATGAAAATGATTTTGTGATGAAATTAATGGGAAGATACCCAGGGTTGTCATGAATATACATTATACATAATTCATTTCATACATATGCATTATTAAACACTCATAATTTTACAAATTTTGATATATGTGTATGGTGTTTAATATAGAGGAGCAATTGGAACGTCAATCTCCATACGTTGCCGAAACTTTTAGGCATTAGCTTCGGGAGCACCTTATGAGTAACCTAGATGGCCTCACTTAATTACTTATTAGCTTAAATTCTGTCTTGAAGTGATTGAATAAATGTGGCTTGATTGTTGATTCCGAAAAATGAAGATCCGATGACTATAATATTGGATTGAGATATTGAAGTGCTACTTTTATGTGAACGTGCAGAACTATGTGCTTCATAATATAATTGATTGTGATAGATACATTCCATACATGAATGTACAATCAGATAATGGCAATTATGACCAGAATAGCCACCAATCAGAGCTTAAAGCTCAAAGTGTAAAAAAGAGCCTCGAGCTTAAAAAGTGATTAAGAGCCTAAGGCTCACTATGTAAAATGAGCCCTGTATCCCCATCAGATAAGGGAAAGTTATCAATAAGCCCGGTATCCAAAATAGATACAGGACAGTTTAGGCACTCGGTCATAACAACGTAACAATTCGAAAAGAGTCTCATGAGCATTCCTGACTATTCTATTTAAGTATGTTTGATTGATTGAAATGCAAATTTGCTTTTGCTTAAGTGAAAACGTGATATGAAATCAATTATGCGAAAATGTGAATATGTGTTATGTGAAATGATGTGTTGCATGAATTGAGTGAACCATCGATGCTGGTTACCTCATTTGAGTTCGCAAGACTCACCCAAAATTGCACGTTGACATTTTAGGACCGAGAGATGACATGAGTCACCGAGAGACCCTACAAGAAGCTTCATTTTTGCACTTTTGGCAAAGAAGAAATGGCTCAAAGCTCGGACAACTGGGATTGGAAAGATTAGATAAACTTTTTATGGATTTCCTCTTACATGTAGCATTTTTTTATATTAGGTTACGCTTTTGTAAACTTATAAAATTTTGAATGCTACAATGTATGTACATTCGGCATTTATGAAATGAAAGGAGGAAAAAAAAGTTGGTTTTAAATTATTGTGATTTCCTTAGGATACTTTATAAGAGGATAATGATATGATGCCATGTGAAGTGAACGTAGTGATCATTAGTAGCTCGCCCTTATTATAGGATATATACTGGAATAACCTCCATGCGTCCCGGTGTGTGCCCTGTAACAAGGGGGCACCACATTTAGGTGGTATCAGAGTATGGTTGGCATTTGTTGAGACATATAGAAATGTTACGCATGAAATATCGTGAGAAGTGCAGAAAATTATTACAATTATTTTTTGTTATAGGTCAATCGTTCTAGGTGATCAAATTGATCAACCAGCTGGCCAAGGATCAGTAGGAGCTAGTAGGGAGTCCTTGGTAAGTCGATCTTAGGAGGTGTCTCCTAGAGTTCCCAAGAGAAGGGAAAAGAGGTATGATAGGCTACAGAAGCAGGGAGTTGTGGACTTCTATGGCAGCACAGACCCTGCTGAAGCTGAAGGATGTTTTTAAGGGACTAACAGGGTTTTTGATCAGATGGACTATGAACCGGATGAGAGGTTCGACTAAGCAGTTTCCTTACTGCAGGGCCCAACTTACCAGTGGTGAAAGACTATCCCAGGTAGTACCATCAGGCCTTGCCAATTGAAGTGGAAAGACTTTCTGAGGGTCTTCAAAGATAATTACATGCCTAAAATCTATTTGGACATGAAGATGAAGGAGTTCTTGGAATTGAAGCAGGGTAGGATGTCCATAGATGAATATGAGTTGATGGGTTATGCTACTACTCTGATCCCTACAAAAGAAGACAAGTGTAGAAGGTTTGAGGATGGACTCAAGATGGAGATCAGAACAAGGTTGGCGCTTTCAGATTTAGGTACTTTCACTGAGTTGAGAGCTGCTTCAATTAGAATTGAGCAGCTACTAAGAGAGAGACAAACAGAGACTGGGCAAAGGTCCAGAAGGAAGAGGCTTAGTGAAAGTCAGGACAATTCTGGCAGGGGCTTCAGTAAGTGCCAGAACAGATCATTTAGACCACCAGCTGGATCCAGGCAGTCAGGATCTGGGCAGAGGGGTAGATCTTCACAGACTGGTAGTAGAAGGGGTGAAGTACAGAATCAGTTTCCAATATGTGAGATTTGTGAGAGAAGGCATGGTAGTGAGTGCTGGAGGGTAGCTGGAGCTTGCCTCAAATGTAGCTTCTTTGACTACTGGATCAGGGATTGTCCTGCTACTTTGGGAGCTCAGTCTAGTATGAGTGGCCGATTTGAGAGTGATGCTACAGTCCAGCAGAGCAAAGGAAGTGGACCTGGATAGAGAGGTCGCGGTAGAGGCAAAATGAGCTCTAGGAGTTCTTCTATGAGGACTGAGAGGCGGGGTAGCCGACCGCAATCCCAGCCCAGGGTCTATGCTATAACTAGGCAGGAGGCTCAAATCCCACTAGATGTTGTGGCAGGTGTGCATCTTATTTATGACTTTGAGGCATTCGCACTGCTAAATCCAGGATCCACACACTCTTTTATGGCACCGCATCTGGCATGTAGGTTACATTGTACTAGGGAGATGTTACAGTATGAGCTACAGGTGAGTACACCTCTAGGTAGTACTACCGTCATAGGAGAAGTCTGCAAGAGGTGCTTGATTAGGATCAATTAAGAAGAGTTAGAGGCAGACTTGATTATATTATAGTTAAGAGAGATAGACATTATCCTAGGCATGGATTGGCTCACCGCTCATAGGGCCATTATGAACTGCTACACCAAGGAGGTAGTACTGGAATCTCCTGGTCAGTCGAGAGCAGTATCCAGAGGAGTTAGTCAAGCGATGCCAACTAGGATGATATCTTTCATAAGTGCACTGAGATTTATACAGGGAGGATGTGAGGCCTATCTGGCCCATATCATTGATACTAGAACAGAGCAGAGTGTAAAGGACATTCTCGTAGTTAGGGAATTCCTGGATGTGTTTTCTGATGAGCTACTTGGATTACCAACAGATCAGGAACCAAAGTTCACAATTGATTTAGTTCCAGGTGCTGCTCCTATATCTATTCCACCATATAGGATAGCACCTGTGGAACTGAAGGAGTTAAAGACTCAGCTTCAGGAGTTACTGGGAAAGGATTTTATTAGACCCATTGTTTCACCTTGGGGAGCTCCAGTACTGTTTGTGAAGAAAAAGGATGGGACTTTGAGGTTATGCATTGACTATAGGCAGCTGAATTAGGTGGCAGTGAAGAACAAGTACCCGCTGCCTAGAATTGATAATTTGCTTGATCAGCTGCAGGGAGCTCAGGTATTCACTAAATTGGATTTGAGATCAGGGTACTATCAGTTGAAGATAGCTAAGGTTGATGTACTAAGAGTGCATTTAGGAGCAGGTATGGGCATTTTGAGTTTCTAGTGATGCCATTTAGGCTAACTAACACCCCGGTAGCTTTTATGGCCTTGATGAATAAGGTGTTTCAACCCTACCTAGATCGATTTGTGATTGTGTTTATTAATGATATCTTGGTGTATTCGAAGAGCAGAAAGGAACATGCTGAGCATCTGAGAGTTAATTTACAGATTATGAGGGAAAAGCAGTTGTATGTCAAATTCAGTAGATGTGAATTTTGGTTGGATCAGGTTGTGTTTCTGGGATATATAATGATTAGAGATGGCATACAGGTGGATCCAAAGAAGATTGAGGCAATGATGAATTGGGAAGCTCCGAGAAATGTGTCTGAAATCTGAATCTTCCTAGGATTGGTTGGATATTACCGGAGGTTTGTCGAGGGGTTTTCTTTGATCTCAACCCCTCTGACAAAGATTCTAAGGAAGAATATAGTGTTCAGATGGAATGAAGAGTGTTAGAAAAGCTTTGAGGAGTTGAAACATCAGTTGACTACTGCACCAGTGTTGACTATTCCATCGGGGACTGGAGGATATGTAGTGTACAGTGATGCGTCACATCAAGGATTGGGATGTGTATTGATGCAATATGGCAAGGTGATCGCCTATGCATAGAGACAATTAATGTTGGCCCCTTGAAAATTTTTTTATAAAATTTAGCATAATAGCTGATGGAATAAATGCTTAAGATTGAATTAAGGGCATTTTTGGCATGTAACCTATGTACCAAGGGTAAACTGGAATTTTGGGACTCAATGAGGGTATATTGGGAAAAATGAATTGTGGACTCGTCATTTCAGAAGTATGGTAGGCGCGTATGGGAGAGAAAAGAAGAGAGGTAGCATGAATGAGAGAAAGACAAGAAGA